>OY855914.1:19763471-19953471 GCA_963693305.1 Meandrina meandrites
CTGCTCAGCACAGTAAACCATGCAAATGAACTCACACCACGGCAAACTGAGAAAATCACGGCGGCAAAACAAACTCTGAAAATTGATGGTGGTTTTGTGCCGGTTTTGTAAGTCAGATTTTGTGTAAGAATTGTGGCAGTTTGTGATTTGGGAAGTGGTGCACGCTAACTTAGAATAATTACAATGTTGTTTTGAACCGTCTTCTTTCTATTCACTGCGGTTTGCTTGCATGATAATCTAGTTCTGTTTTATCGTATGCGCTGCTAAATACCTAAGAGAATTTTATGCAGAGAACTGATTCAATTTTCTTCATTTCTGGTAAGTAAATATGCGGTAGGTAAAGCCCGGGAGGTAAAGTCTGAACACTCAGTGTATCCGTTGGTGTTCATGATAAGTCTACGCTTACGTCAAAAATTTGTTTTCTCTTAACCAAACCATGCATCCACTTACTAAAAATTGTCGGACAAAGTAGTGCAAGTGTAAAATAAAACCTAAGTCGTGGAACATAGCACATGGGACAGCCGTGATCAAACATTGCACATTTTAAAGTGTTGTATATATCCCTTATACTCACAGCCTTTTCAAATACCTTTGGGTTGTCGGGCGTAGTCGTAAGCTACAATGCCCATAGGACGTTCGCCGTTGATGCTGTAACTGCGGATTACTTTTCCATTGGTTGCATCCAGTGCGTGAACCTCTTGATGGGTATGCCAATCAGTGAAAAACAAGAAAGGTGGAATCAGCGTCACTCCAAACGGATGTAAACCTTTCAGCTGAAAAAGCTGCATTCTTTTTTTGCCATTATAGTCGACTGATTCTACTCTGTCAGTTCCTGCATCCACCCAAAAGATTCGCTTGTTTCCTTTGTCAAGTTCAATACCATTTGGGTAGGACAGAAATGTTGTTACAATGGCAACTGTTCCATTTCCACTCAATGAAGCTTTGGTAAGTTTTGTATTGAATCCCCAGTCTGTCCAGAACATTAAGCTGTCAGAAAAAAAAAATTATGGTTATTATTGGACGGTTAGATGCTGAAATAGGATAGCGGTACAGCATTTGTTGTCATTTTTGTCTCGTGTCACGTCAGGGTAACGTGACACGAGAGGTTTTCAGGAGTTCGTGTAATTATTCCTGTGTGAAGATTCTTTGTATACTTTCTGTAATTGTGTTATGCTAGCGATGCAATTATATTTGGTCAATCATTTTCGACTAGTTGTGTGGGTGTCGCATTTTGCGTCACAATCATGTTTTAAACTTTGTGTTAACCCCGCCGTCTCTGTAAAGGCCATCGGTAAGCTGTAAATCACACAAGCCACATTGCATATGTATGACTCTCATCACTACGTCGAGTAAAAGGTAAAGTCTGCATTCGAGCCTAGTGGCCCATCAGGTCGGAGCTCATCCCAGTTTCAGTAGCATGACGCGACTAGGAGTATTTCTACTCCCCCCTGGATGGGATGCTAGTCCATCGCAGGGTTACTACTCCCAGCATTAAAAACGCAGGTACCCATTTATACACGTGCGTGGAGAGATGCACTATGAGAGTTAATTGTCTTTCCCAAGAACACCACGCAGTGCCCCAGCCAGGGCTCGAACCCGGACCGCACTATCCGGAGTCCAGTGCACTAACCATTAGGCCATCGTGTCTCTCATACGTCTCATAACATCGAGTAAAACAGGTGTTAATGTTTAACCACCCTGCTTCTCAAGCTTCTTGTTTGGAAATGAAAAAAATATAATTCACAGTTACATAATACTAAAACAGTTCAAAAGTAATGATCAAAAAAGTATTCCTAACTAATAATCATGCGCAGCGTGACAGCATTGATTAAGGTTTAAATAATATGTGAAAACTGAATTTGTTTTGTGCATCCACAAATCTGGCTTTGTTTTAAAGTTACCTTCATGTTCATGTGACTTGATAAAAAATAGAGTCGACTAAAGACTTACAGGAAAGTAGAACAACACACTGAGCCCAAATGGCTTTTGATTTAGGATTTTGCCTCCTTAATGAAACATTAACTCCTATATATCAAATCCTCATCTTCCTGACGTAACTCTTAAAAAATCCTGCGAAGTAATTTACGATTAAATCTGCGATTAAAAACTATAATTGAATTAATTTTTATAATTTTACCTGTTATCGAGATCAAGAGCTATTGCTCTTGGTTGCTCTAGGCCCTGGTTAATTAAAATACGTTGGTTATTGCCATCTAGGTCTGATATTGATATGGTATCATAGGTTGCATCAGTCCAGTACAGCTGCGATGACCGCCAATCCACTGCCAACCCATAACAAGCTCCGATGCCAGTAATAATTGGTGTCGAATTTCCTCCAGTGTAGAAACGTTTGATGTTTTGCTCAATTACATCGCTCCAAAATATGTATCCCAAGCTGAAATGAACGTCTATGGCAACAGCTCTTGTCAAACCGGAAACAATAGAATTAACGGCTGCAGTTTGGTAGTTCACGGCCAAAATATCCGTTGTGTTTGATATCAGTAAACATGGAGGACTGCATAGTGTGGCTAGGGACCAAGTAGTAAGAGAAACGTGCGATTAAATTCATGCAAAATGAGGATTAGAGGATTCGGTAGATTGAGTTATATCAAGAGGGAACTTATAGTATAAGCAATAGTGTAATACGAAGACAACTGAAAGCGAAATCTATGGAGAATACGCATCAAGAGTCAGTTAGTTTTAAATAGATAATTTAATATAATCAGATCGAGAGGCAAAGAGGTTGCTTTCCATACAATTGCCGGAGTTATCAAATTTTGTAGTTTAACCAACTCGCCGTATGTATACATATCTCTAGCTATCCCTTTTAAAGTGATTTTGCTTTAATTTAAGGACTCTCTGTCGACCGGTATGCATTGCGCGCTTTGCCCGAGGCTTCGTAGGCTACGAAACCTCCATTGTTAAGTTGTGGATCGTTTCGCTCTTAAATCCTCTACAATCTGAGGCATCTATCCCGACTTTTCAACAGCTATTGCTATAAATGGGAAGAGTGATTGTTGGTTAGCTTCTCACACATGTAACAAACAAGCAATTTACGACGAAATATTTGCCTCAACGTAAAGAATTCTTTACATTGAGGCAAATATTTCGTCGTAAATTGCTTGTTTGTTACTTGTGTGAGAAGCTAAACAACGGCCGGTACGCAATGTGGTTCTGGCCATGCATGGCGGATGCGAGGAACCGCCGGTGGAAGGCCTTGACTTTGACCAGAACCTCTTCTGAAAAGATAAATTCGAAATAATCTGCTAGGAATCAGTGGAGAAACAAAAAAGATGCCCTCTGATACAAGAAAAAGGGGGGAAATGCTCCCGTTTGTTGCAGTAAGTGACATTGAATCGCTGCTGAATTATTTTCCTTCGCATTGCCAGTAGATTCTTCCAATACCAGGTTAGATTTTTTGAGACCATTTGAAATTTCTTTTGATGTAAAGTACTTTCTTTGCTGTGTTTCCCCCTTATACGTGACCGGTTATCGAAACAATCTTCGTGGGAATTCAAACCGTGATATGGAAATCGCCTAGAAAAGTTTATTGCTCTTGTTCTGCATCTTGGCTTGGAACGTATTTTATACTCAGTACTGTATATATATCCTGTATGCTTCTGAAAGCAAATAAAAACCAAATTTAGTTAATGGAGTTGTTTTCAAGTGACGAGTACGGCGACGGGAGCTTGTAATTGTAATTGTAGTTTGGGACCCCACGACGCAAGGTTATTATTAGTTCTTAACCAAATGACCTGAAAAGCAAACATTTTATACCTATTCTACAGACAAATTTTATTTTAGGTCGCCAAATGCCCCAAATCTTTTTATTTTCTTTTGAGGAAACAGGTTTCTTGAAATTAATTCTTCAATTGAGATATGTGTATTTAAAGCATGTCTGAAACTGATTCTCAGATCTCTTAAGGTCTGGAGTCCATGGGTACGGCATAAGTCTTTCTGGACGAAAGCCTTATTTTTATATTTAACAGTATTTGATAAATAAACCCGAGCTTTCCATGAGCGGTTACCAATCATAAACGATGGGAATTGGCCTAATTGTTTTAGTTGCCTTAAAGGTACATACAATTGTACTTTTTGAAATAGAACCAGTTTAAAGTTTCTACTAAAATAATTAAACTGATCGCCCTCAGCGGTAGTCAGCTCGGCTGCTCCTCGTTGACATTCGCTCATAGAAAACTCGGGCTAGTAGTCTAATTGTTAATATATAGATTTAGGCAGGCCCTAAAGCGGAGCTCCCATTTATTTTATTTTTCTTCTTCAGTTTACAGTGTTTCCAAGTAAGAATCCAAACTACACGGTGACCCATATAGGTACAAGATAATATTAAGGCACAAGAAATTTGCTTACAGGAAAATGAAATATCTCGAGGCACAACAAAGTAAACTCACGGAAATGCAAAATGGCATTGTAAACCTCTCATGGTTTTGTATATGGACGAGACGTCAATATATTTTGTGATAACAACGTCTGACTTTTCTGGCCTGTAACTGGTTCTAAAATTGAAAATGATGTGCCTGCACTTTATTGGGTTCTTCACGTACGCAAGTACGTGCAAACATACCAAATTTTAGTGTAAAAACTATTTACCAATTTTAATGTACGCTAATACACCTCTATGAGTAATTCAGTGTAAAAAGGACCTTGATGAGGCGAGGAAAATTGTTTTGATTTACTTAAAAAAAAAAAAAAAAAACTCAATTCAAGGTTAAAACTAAGTCATCTCGTGGCTAAACCAAATGAGTCAAATGAGCTGAAAAGCCACAACAAGGAAAATCACGGCTTCAAAACAAACTTAGTAAATTTATTGGGAGCCGGTTATGTAAGTCATATTAGAGTATTTGTGTGTGTAAGAATTGTGGCTGTTTGTGACAGTAGGAAGTAGTACCCGCTTTGTGCATGATAAGCTTACAATGTAGTTTTGAACCGTGTTTGCTTGGTGCCATGATTAATATTCTATTTTATCGTACACGTTGCAAAATAGTTTAGAGAATTTTATGTAGAGAATCGAATGAATTTCGTTCGTTTTTGAACTTAGATGAGTCACTTAAGCCCAGGTACCTCATAACGAAACCGGCGTAAATATTCGTTTACGAATCAAAAATCACGCGTACGACATTTTAACACACTCACTGAATTAAAAAAAGTACCAGCGAGTAAGATAGAGCAGTTGGATAACCAATTGCTTCAATGATTTTTGGTTGAGCAGTTGAGTATCGTTGAACAGTTTTACTAGTTCGGGGGATTGGACCCAGTTGTTTGCGGGATTTTTCTACAAGTGTAGTTTGTAAATATTTGCGAAGGCAAATAATTAGGGCAGATTCGCACTAGCGGACAAGTTTTAAATATCATAACATTTTTTGACAAAAACAAAATTGTCGCGACAAGTCAGAGACATTTTGAAGAAAACAAAAGGTGTAATTATTTATACAATAGCTCTGCACGTGCTTCTGGCATCCTGGTACATTTCTAGGCACGGGTGTCTTGTGCAAATATCAAATAATCAGGCAGGTCCACGTGGTGAAAGATTTTAAAACGATTTGCATTTGAAGTGCGCGTGTAGTGATGTTTTTTTGCTGACCTGCGGGGAAAATGTGGCAAGTAAACTATTTCTTTTCCCCCCATTTATCGGCACAAACTGGTTCCCTCCGCATTCATTTGTTCCAACACCGGTATTACCATCCCTCCACGACCTCACCTCAGCTCGCTAATATGTTTTGCCGCTAACAATACACATGCAACAATTTCAGCAAGCTTATTGGCTGAGAGCACGTCAGTTAATCCCAAACAGTGCAGAAAGTTGAAATTGAGTGCAAATAGGTGAAATTGAGTGCAGAAAGTTGAAATTAAGTTGATTGACAGGAAAGCCGCGAAAGCGCGCCAAACAAAATGGCGGCCGTTGTCGGAGGGTTTGGAGAGAACAAAAACATCAATTAATGCAAAGTTAGACCAATTTGACGAAAATTATCAGTGTATAAACTAATATACTAGAAACTGGACGTTTGTGCAGCACAAGAGAGGCTCTACGGAACTACTGAAGGCTACCAATCGAGGATTTTCTTTCGCGACAGCTCGTAAAGAAAGAAGATTACAAGCCTGAATTGAAGTCGAACATTTCAGCTCATTCCCATGTAACTGAAAGAGGATAAAAGCACCTGATAATGCATGACAGAGAGCTTTAAAACTCCGTAGCAGTATCTGGATTTACAAAGCTTGGCAACTCCGTAATGTTTTAACAACGATTCGGAAAGGTAAGCGACCGAACACACCTTGTTTGTCATCCAGTTGTAGAGAAATTTTTGTATGTGTATTATTAAAAAGTAATCACATGATTTTCCTCGTGCAAATTGCACGAAGCAAATTGCATTTTTCAAAGGCCTACCAAATTGCACTCGCCCTACGGGCTCGTGCAATTTGGTAGGCCTTTGAAAAATTTACTCGTGCTGATTTATCCCAAATTGCACCACAGGGAGCCCGGACAAACTGTTTGTGTGCACATTAGCATTTTTGTGTGCATTAGCACTTTTATAGCAAATGTATAGGATTTACAGAACGGCTCGCAGAATTGCTTGTAATAACGTAAAATATGAACAAATACATGCTAAATAAACGTAAGTTTATCTTACCAGTTTTGTGGTGCGGTTCTTTTGGCTCGAAATTGCGAATTTGAGCGCTTTGAAGAAGGATTTTGCGTTCGCTGCTTACTACACATATAATTATAATGAAAGGGTGGAAACTCCAACAGCTACAAATTCGAACAGCTCCAGCGCCGAGGCGATTTTGGTTCAGAAAATCCCATCGCACAGCTTTCAAACTGAGCAACATGTAAGAGGAAGGTTTGAGGAATCTTCTCGTATTGTTCGATCGAAAATTCATCCAAACGGCCCAGAGCTAGCCTTCGAACAAAAACGGGTAACCAAAAATTTTAAGCCGTCCGAATGCGTAGCGACAAAAAGTTGTGCCGAAGGGAATTTGCTATTCCCTAGCCTCTTTCTGATTGGATACAATTAAACAATGGTCGTTCAAGATTTCGTCCCGTGGATAGGTGGGCAAAGGCAAAATCAATACTCACTAGCATGGGTAGTGATGTCAATGGTCCGACTGTCTGTATGTAATGTCGCGTGCAACACATGATGAAGTATAATCAAATGATGTGTCGCACGCGACATTGCATACACCTCCCCTAGAAAGTGGCTTTCGTGGTTCCAAATTGCATATGATTAAATGAGAAGAATTGCAGAGGCGCTCGGGCCGCGGATGGTTCGTGGAGGTTTACCACTGAATTATTGTCGTTTTGACGGGGAAAGGATGTAACATTGGGCACTTTTTCGGTATGTATTTATAGAATGACTATCGAAGCCTTTGAATTTGAGGCGTTTTGAGGGGAAGATAGCAAACTTTGAGAATTACAGCTCATTTCATGGACACGGGTCGGCATTCTGGCGGTTCGAGTGTGCTACCTTTCGCTTCGCTTTGATAGTTGGGAGCAATTTTAGAATTAGCATATTATACTAATTTTCAAAGCTTACATGAATATGTAATCTCGTACCCAGATCTCCCACGGCCAGGCGGGAGGGAGATCTGGAAAAGTTCGATTTGGAGCATGCGTGGTAATAGCTAGGCCCGATTTTCGGGCCTTGCTATTACTGCGCATGTTCGTGTTCTATGCGGCAAATGTTGCTGTTTGCTGTGAATTTGCGGGAAAGCGAGAATGGATTTCGATGGAGTTATTCAAACAGTTCTTCGCTCTAGAGGACAAGGGAGTTTTACGATTAAGCAAAAGCAAAGAGAGGCGCTGGAAAAGATTGTATTGTACGGTAAAGACAGTTTAATTGTACTTCCAACAGGTTACGGTAAATCGTTGATTTATCAAATGTTACCTCCATTGTTCGATTATTATCTTGCGGCGGACAAACTGAAGAACGACAAGTCAATAGTAATTGTGATTTCCCCTCTGAACGCGTTGATTGATGACCAAATAAATAAACTGAACTCAGTTGGAGTTAGTTGTACGAGTCTTCGTGTTTGTGGAGAAGAGGCAGAAGGAAGATTTCAAGATATTAAAGAAGAGCTCGAGGCTGGAAAATTTCAGATCATTTTTGCGCACCCCGAGGTAGCGGTGGCCAACAGGCAGTGCAGAGAGCTGTTTTTATCAAACTATTATCAGCGTAATGTTGTGGCAGTGGTGGTAGACGAGGCGCATTGCATCATTGAGTGGTAATGTTTGTATTTTTTCTCATGTTTTTTTTTTTTTTTTTTTTTTTTTTTTATTAGTCCAATTTACTTTGTCAAGCTTTTGGTTCCCAACTTTGAAAGCAAACTTAGGGCACTCCAGTTCTGTTCTGATAATTGTAACAAGATAAGTGTTTATATATTCTGGGGGTGTTTGGGAAAATTAGAAAGTTCTTAGATCTTTGCCTTAAGCTTTGGCACACCAATAATTATTCTCCCAGCCTCCCTATCAATTATGTGATGTTTTCATCAGGTGAGCGACTAAAGCATTCATCTCACCTCAATTACGTGTTGAAATGATTTGTAGAAATGACACAAAAAATGCCATTCGTATTCACTGACATTTGAATATGTGGCCCTGTATTCTGTATTTTAGCCTCTTTTATTCTTGTTTTTGATTTAATAAAATGCAACATTAAATCACATCATGGAAATATGACTGATTTACAAGAAACCACTGTGTAATTACACTGTAATTAGCCATGTTCTCAATTTGTACTCTCTAGGGGACATGACTTTCGACAAGACTATGGAAAGCTTGGGACTTTATCCTCTGTGTTTCCCTCAGCTAAGATTGTTGCAATGACAGCTACAGCTACCAAGGAGTACCAGAGGACTATAACGGAAAGTCTTAATGTGAAAAATCCCTCCCTTATCATTGCCAATCCTGACAGAGCTAACATTTTTTATGAAGTCATACAAAGACCCTCATATGTAAAACAAGGAAATGTTGATCAATTTGAAGAACTGCTATCTCCCATTACAGAAGAGCTCATTACCAAAACTGTGCATATGCCTGTTACTATTATATACTCATCATTAGAACTTTGTGGAGTCAGGTTTGCATTTCTGGATCGCAAACTTGGTGACAAACAGTATTACCCTCCTGGGGCTCTCAAACATCCCCAAAACAGATTGTTTGCCCAGTTTCATTCTCCTCAGACAGATAAAATGAAGAGTGAATTAATATCCAGCATAGTCACAGAGACATGCACTCAGAGGGTAATATTTGCAACAGTTGCATTTGGCATGGGTATTGATTCTCCTTATGTTGAAAGAATAAATCATTTTGGTGTACCTCGTACTATGGAAAGTTTCTTCCAACAAAGTGGAAGAGCAGGCAGAGATGGAAGACCTGCTAAGTCAACTCTTTACTTTAACAACAATGACATAGGTGCCAATGTTGAAGGAATGCAACCAATCATGAGAAAGTATTGTAAAAACCCTAAAAATGAGTGCAGGAAAAAAATAGTACTCAGACACTTTGGGTTTGGAATTCCCACTGTGCAAGAGAAATCACACAGCTGTTGTGACATTTGTTAAAATTGTTGTTCATGCTCTGAGCTTCATGAAGATCCTGTTGAACACTCACAAGATACTGGTAGCATGGCTTTATCTGAAAAACAAGTGCAAGAAATTAAGTCAAGGCTTATCAAATTTAAGGAAGAAACTGAGGCCAAGGATAATTACTTTCAGTTGTCAATGTGCTCAGGATTAACCATAGAAGTCATAGATGAACTTTGCCTAACTCTTGCAAAAGTTGAAACTCTTAACAGAGTTATTGAAAAAGTTCCAATTTGGAGAAAAGAACATGCTGATGAGATTCTTAAAATCATCCATGATGTCACATCCAAAAAGTAAACTGCTAAATATAGTTTAAATGTGTGATCCCAGTAAATATCCAAACCCCCTCCCCCCCAGAGGGGAGGGGGTTCTTAAAGACCAAAATTTTTCAAGGAAAGTACAAAACTAAACTGGGGGTGAAGGAGCTCAAAACCAATAAAACCCTCTGTTGGGGGGAATATGGATATTTTCTGGAGCAACACAATGAAGGTATCTAACTTTTTGTAGAGTGAATTAAACTACCTTGAACGTTTCTTAATTGGGACATGGCAATAGGCAAAAGTAAAAGATTTCTTTATTTTTAGTAAGTAAATAGCACATTGAAATGGCATGGAGCTTTAGATGGAAAAGGTCTGAGAGGTTAGTAGTCTTTAACAGGGCCAAACTGCATTCCCCAGATACTGCCCACTCTTTGCTCATTAAACTTATTAATTGTCATAATATTTGCTAGAAAGGTAAAATTATTATTTACAAGGCTTAAAAAGTTATAAAATTTTTAAAAATTTTATAACTTTTTAAGCCTTGTAAATAATAATTTTAAACTTATTAAATTTTTTTGAAGTTGAAATTTACAACAAATAGGCCAATGAAGATCTATTTATAATCTGATTGCATCATAGCCCCAGTCCAAGTAACAGAAAATGTGACAGAATTGTATTTGTATTGAAAAAGGATAAATTTCAAATAAATGAGAACTTTGTACTCACTCAGTCCTCTTCATCAGATGATTCAGATTCCTCATTTTCAGGGCCAAGACCTCTAGCTAACCGTCTTTTATGCTTTTCAAGCCAATGAAAAAAGTCAATCAGGTTCAATTTCTCTCTGATACTCTTACACATTTCTGTAAAGGAAGGATGAGGTTCATGTGGGGGATTACAATTAAAGGGCTTAAGTGATCTTAGATCAGTTAACATAATCCCGTCATCTCTCACAGAACTTTTCTTTGTGTGGGCTGTTGACTCAGGCTTCACATTAGAACTTTCATCAAAGGCAGAAAGGGATTCACTGACCCCAGTAACTGACATGGAACCACGAAGGACAGACTTTTCAGTCTTGTTAGCCCCCATTGCGGTGATCATAGTTTTTGTGTCTTTGATGTTATGCTCCATCTCCAAATCATTAGGCATGTTTTCTCCAATTTTTCCTCTCTTGTTGGTCATCCTCCCCCAAATTACACGTTCAGACATCTGATGTGTTAGCAAGCACTTGGTTAAAGTCAGGAAATACATGCCTTCAATAGCATACTTTGACAAATTGTTACTAGCTTTAAAAAGCCACATGAGATACTTCCAGGTTGTCATAAGTCTATACCCATCACCTTCATGAACTGTGTCGTTGAGTTGCATAAGAACCACAAAAAGCTCGATCAGACAGAGGCCATAATTCTGCACCTTGTAATCAACAGTGACTCCCAAATGAAAAACATAGTAGTTTACAAACTGTTCAAGTACTTTATCAAAGTGTTGTTTCTTAACCTCAATGCTTGCATTCTGTTCTGGCATGTTTTTGGTTGGCAGACTCTCAAGGGACTCCATGCCAAAGAACTCTAGGAATGCCTCTACCAGGTAGACTCGTCCCACTGAAGTAAAGAATTTCTCATACGCTTCAGGGTTGTTTTTAACAGTTGCTGGAACGTTGTAACGCATGATCCTCTCTCTGAAGTACTTCAAGGTGCCAATTTCACGTGAAGAGCTCTGCTTCATCAGGACACCATTAATTATCTGAAAATAAATTAAAGTACTTTTTGTAATGCTGGCATTGACCTCAGAACAGTAAATTTATTCAGAAAAAAAATGTAACCACTGTCACATTATTTGCTACAATACTAATAACGCTGTTGCAAGAGTATTGCTAATTTAAGTAGTTATAAGGAGATTAATCCATTTTTTTTCTTCATGTGATATTTCCTATTTTCCTGGGTGGGTCAACATTGTTTTGTCGACTGAGATTCTAATGTTAGGTACTTATTCTTAGAATTGCAAAGTTCTTTTCATAGTACAATGTGTCTCTTTTGCATACAAAGTGGACATCATGAAAGAAGCTTTACAGTATTATCACATTTACCTTTGGATATTTTTGTGATATTTGTTATTGCTACTCACAGTTAAGAATGCTTGCTTTGTATGAAACAGCTCTATCATATCAGGATATGTATGTTCTAGTCTGTCCTTAGCAGTGTGTGCACCAGCCCTTAGTTTGCGTCCTCCTGTAAATCGAACTCTGGTCAACTGATCACCACCTATAATACAAGCAAAATACAGAAAATACAAGCATTATTTTGTTAGTGACTAAAGTTAAGTTTATTTTACATACTGACCTGAAGGGCAATTGAAGTCAGCTGGAATGTAACTCTCTCTTTCTGACCCATCCTGAGCATTGGCAGCTTTGAATATGCCTTCGAATGTAGCTTCATGGTTTGCTAAGATGTCTACCACATCAGAATACTTCTTCTCATCCTTGAATTGAATGGGAAGTGGAAACACCTCTGACTTGGAACTCATTTCTTTTGTGTACTGGTGCATAATATGCTGAGGCACCAATTTCTTTACTACTGCAAAATTGGGCTGTTTGAAAAACTCAAGAAATATTCTTCCAACTAGAACCTTGAAGTCAGAAGTGAGTTTTCTGACCTCCTCTTGAGTAAGAAGATAGTTCTCATTTGCAAAGTTCCTGATATCACCGAGTGGTTTGACATTGTCCAAGTGTCTGAAGTCAATTCTTTCAAACACTATAATGCTAGCAAACCAGTTGTGCTGCTTGTTTCTGTGATCTACTCTCATGTTCTTCACTGTTGTTTTGCAATTCAAATTGTCATTAACAGTATAAAATTTCTTTCCCTGTTTCACTAGTTCAACAATTTTGTCATGAAAGTGCCCTCCCATTAAGTCCAGTAGATTGATCATGGAGGTGTGTGACAAGCATACCCGTTGCTTTTCGAAACGTCCATAGGTCTGAAAAATAAAGTAATGACATATAGGTGTGGTATGAACTGTGTGCTGGTGTATGGTTGTACTAAATTGCATCTTATTTAATATTAGAAGCTGCATATCATCATCTATATTCCAATTTAATTTGAGTTTATAATCCACCTTCTCTTATGTTCATTTTGGCCTTTACTCAAAGAAAAAAGCTAGCTCATTGCTAATCTATTGGGCTGAGCAGCACATTCATTAGGTAAATTTCTAAATACTAAGCACTTAAATGGGACATTGCTTCAACCAGGTATGTAGCAGAAAGACCAAGGGGGGGGGGGGGGGGGGGGGGGGTTGTTGGGATTGGAATTGGTAGGTGGGGGAGGACAATTTAATACATTATAAAGATTTTTTAACCTTAACAAATGCCCAGAATACATCTCAGAAAATAATTTTCTCTGCATGTCCATGACACAGAATCATGGTATTCATTCTTTGTACCAAGCTGAGCTGTTGATTAGCCTGATGCATCATAACTGCATATGCAAGACCAATGGCTGGTATCCTGCTTTCTCCCTTTTTCGTTTTGTTTACTGTCTCCCGGTGTGCTGGTATGCATATTGTTGAAATGAAATCGATAACATCCGGGCACCTCTTCTGACCTTCTTCAAGAATCTTTAACCAGGAAAAGGTTTTAAAGGCATAGTAACTCTTTTCTTTAAGAACAGAAGGCTTCCCACCCTTCTCAGTCTTTCCCAGATTCTCACACTGAAGTGCAACATCCAACATAAATTTCCTTTTCAGAGGATCTCTTAGAGATGACGCCCATATTGCATCTGTAAGTATTTCAGAGCTTCTCAGTGACAGAACATGGCTTAGCTGGTAAACTTCACTCTCTGATATGATGTGATGTTTATTGAACTAGAAAAACATGTTAAAACTAATTAATAATTAAAATTAAAGAGTACATACAACGCTGAAAATATTCTTTGAAATAATATCATTTTATCCCAAGAGGTATCAATCAAACTGACTGTGAGAAAGCTCTTCTCTTACAACACTCTGGGAGCATAATTTTAATGTAATGCATGTTTATTTACCTTTGGGTTCTTGAGACCTGCCTTGTCTAAAGAAAAACCTTGAATTGGTTGGGGGATTTTGGTTGGCTGGTTGAGTAAAACGGTCTGTGTAAAATAAATAAAGAATGGACAAATGAATTAGCTATATACTTTTGCCCAAGTAAAATAAAATTTGACGAATTCAATTACCTTTGGGTTCAAGCTTACTCCTTCATGTAAAGGTAAGGACTGAACCTGCTGGACTTTGGTTACCTGATTGGATGACATTACCTGTAAATAAAGAACCAAAAATTAAATTAAAGTTTGGAGGTGTCATAAAATGGGTTCTTGAGACCTGCCTTGTGTAAAGAAAAACCTTGAATTGGTTGGGGGATTTCGGTTGGCTGGTTGAGTAAAACAGTCTGTGTAAAATAAAAAAGATAAAGAATCGACAAATTAAATAGCTACATACTTCAGTGTTGGCCAGGTAAAATGAAATTTGACGAATTTAATTACCTTCGGGTTCGTGCTTACTGCTTGTAAAGGTAAAGACTGAGTTTGTTGGGCTTTAGTTAGCTGATTGGATGACATTGCCTGTGTAAATAAAGATTGGAAAGTTTAGTTAGAATCTGGTTTATGCAGCTTACCTCAGCTGTCGTGATTCTTACCGGCTTTGGGTTTTTGCCCGGTTCTTTGTGAAAGACTTTTATCGGCGTTGGGATTCTGGATGCTTTTACTTGCGAGGAAACTACATTCTGAAATGCACATCAGAATACAAATTAAAACAAAAAGCACTTACACAGCTTTTATTCTTTAAAACAAGTATGGGCTAAAAGTTGACTGATCAGTTACCTCTTTTTCTTGTAATGCGGCATTATCACTCTGCTGGTTTTGATCGAACGATAAACTCTTTCTAAATGAAGCAGTCACCATGGTGCACGGCTGCTTTCGTGGCTTTTCGGTGCTTGTTGGACTATTTACACTCCGATACCTTTTCTTGGTAATTTGTTCTCGTTCAAAAGCTTTCTGTGCAGTCTTACACTTTAAGGCAAACGCTTCAACGTTTTTGTTTAGACGAATAAGTTTCTCGTAACAACTTCTGCAACAGAACTTGGGAAGTTCGTCTGTTTCTAATACCACAATTTCACACAGTTTAAAAATAATCCTCTTCAACTCTAAAGATTTTCCGGCGTCGCTAAAAAAATAATTTTTTCTTATCGCTGTCTCAGCGCACAACCGGCATTTTCCTTTCAAATTATCGCATGACTTCTGTGCTGCTGTATCCATGATGCGGACATGTTTCTTGTTTACCCATCTCAAACTTGCCGGGAACTCACCACGAAAGACCGCGAGTCGACCGCGATAATTGCCGCCGCGAAACAACCAATCACCGTTCAGGTTTTATCGAGGGAGCCCTTTTTACAGAAGCCAATGAAAAATGGCGTAGTATCGAACTTTCCCAGATCTCACTTTTTCCGCGTCTGACAGAGTGAGATCTGGGTACGAGATTAATGAATATGTAATATAAGATTGATAAAACAATAAACATTTGACAATTTTAGATCATTTTATTTATTTTCAGTCGTATCCTAAGCTTTGGCTACCTGTGGTTCTAGGTCTCAGAAAACGTATTCGCATTTGTTTTCTGTAACAAGTGACACACAAGTGATGAAATCTACCAATTGTTACAAAATTTGTCCGCTAAGGGCCAATTCGCACTAGCGGACAAATTTTGTAACAATTGGTAGATTTCATCACTTGTGTGTCACTTGTTACAGTAAAGAAGTGCGAATACGTTTTCTGAGACCTAGAACTTGTCCAAGAATTCAGGAAAACAAAGAAGCAGTTGTCTTTTGATTGGTCCGCGTTACACGGGCGATACATTTTGTCAAACAATCGCAAAAACAAGTGCGAATGACTTGTTGGACAAGGGCAAATTTTGTCAAAACGGACAAATCTTCAAAGCGGCCGATGTCCTGCCTCGAGGCAGGACAACTCATGACAAGTCGCATTCCAAAGCCCCTCGTAATGCCAGGTAACAATACGTTGTTGATTGGGTATTGTGTTTGGTCTGGATTGTACTAAAAACAACAAGCGAAATTTTTCCACGATAGGCGGCAAAACATGTTTGTGTGCCGAGGTGAGGTCGTTGGAAGGATGGTAATTCCGGGGTTGGAACAAAAGAATGCGGAGGGAATCAGTTTGCGCCGATAAATGGAGGGGAAAAGAAATAGTTTTTTTTTTACGACATTTTCCCCGCACGAGCACAAAAACATCAGTACACGCGCACTCGTTTTAAATTTTTTCACCACGTGGACCTGCCTGATTATTTGATGTTTGCACAAGACGACCCTGCCGAGAAATGTACAAGGATGCCAGAAGCACGTGCAGAGCTATTGTAATAATAATTACACCTTTTGTTTTCTTCAAAATGTCTCTGACTTGTCGCGACAATTTTGTTTTTGTCAAAAATGTTATGATATTTAAAACTTGTCCGCTAGTGCGAATCGGCCCTAATTTAATATTCTTTTCAAAATCTAGAAATGAACATACCGCTAACTCCACTAAGCAAAGCACACAATTTTAAATCAAACATTTAATAGTCAATGTCTAAATTGAAAAAAGTGATTAAAGCTAGGAAGGTTGAATGCGGCATGAAGGTACGCTATTTATAATTTACGCCGGGAAAGATCTCAAAACTGACAAAACTTGAAATTCGTTTATAAATGAAGTATAAACAGATTCTCACAGTATAACAGTTGTATTAGGGAAGGGAGAGTATCGACTATACAGTTGTATACAGGGACGGCGGAGTAAATATTCATAAATTATAAATGACAACATAATAAAACAAGAAAAAGAAAAGAAAAAACAACCAAAAGAAACAAAAAACAAAACAAACTTATCAAAGCATCATGAAAATACATGTGATTTTATACCTGATTCAGATTTATTTTTTGACGAAATATCTCGTGGAGAATGCTGGAAATAGCATTTACGAGACTCTAGATTTCAAAATTTTCTGGGGGAGCATGCCCCCAGACCCCTCTAGTGGCTTTCGCGTTCGGCGGTCGCTTCTGTGAACATCACCTTAAAAATTCTATTTTTTTTAGCCTCCATACTTCAAATTGCGCTCCGCCGTCCCTGGTATAGTCAATGGCTAAGATATCCGTCTAAGATATCCGTTGTGGCTAAGATATCCGGCTAAGATATCCGTTGTGTTTGATACCAACAAACATGGAGGACTGCTGATAAGGCAGCTAAGAAGAAAAAGTCAAATGTGTTGAATAAAACCGAAAACTGTGAGACTGAATTTTACAAATGGTCGAGTATCCTCTTATTTGTGTTTTGACAGCTTTAAATTCGAGAAATATAATTTGGCAACTTCTGTGAAGAAATCAGTTTTAATCATAGAAGAAATAATAAACACACTGCAGTGACAAACATGGTAAGACAACGGATGTCGGAAAAATAACTTTGATTTTTAAAACTTGGCGTTTCGTATGCTACAGCATACATCTTCAGAAGTGACCGCTCACTATAGATATCCCAGAAAAGATCGGGCCTTGTCGGGGAATATCTAGTCTGTCACGCAGACGTTTTTCGGGGAGATTGGATTACTCTCCCTTCCCTAAAAAACGACTGCATAGGAAGCTAGGCAATATCTGGCAGTGCTACATCTCAAAATGTCTTGTCGGGTCTAGTAAGTTAGTGTACGGTGGACCAAGACATTCTGTCGGGGCTGGTTGGTGTCGATGTAGTCACTCGAGCAAGCATCATTTTCAAACAGGAGCACAACATTGTCGAACAGGAGCACGACAAAAAACGGCTGGTGTGCGGCAAGCTGATGGCCTGACAAATTTTGATCCGATTTACTCCAATAAAAATTCTCCTGTTCTACAAAGAAATCGGGCAGTGTACGGCGGGGCTTTACTACATTTTTTATGTGGTTTTAAGAGCGTGCACTATGATTTTCTGCTCGACAAAAATTGTGGTAGCACCTCTAATCAGAAACGAAAAGGAGTTTCAGCTCTTTAATCTCGTTTCACCAAATTGGTATTCCAGAGAAAGCTACCAAAATATATTTTTCTTCAATATGGTCAATTTTGCGGTAAACTAATACCTTAAATATAATAGTTTGATAATAAAATAGGCAAAATGGCTGGTTTCCAGACATTAGCAGGAGTTTTCTTGTTTTTAGTTCAACAAACTCGCCGTATGCATACAGGTCTCCAATTATGGGAAACGTAATTAAACAAACACAATGAACCAAAAGCGGAAACTCGAAGCAAATACGCGTAGGCGGCGCTAAGAAGAATAAAACGCGAGTGACCAAGTCGCGGTTGGTTTTCTCTCTGCATCTGGTAGGTTGAGTGGTTGGTGCATGTCTTTACACAATGTAAAGCCAATTACGAAGGATAGTAACACAAAAGGAAGGCAGTTATGAAGTACTCTCGACACCGGATTATAAAATTCTATAGTCTAACCCATCCAAGCAGAACACGCGCCTGCCACTTTGACTTCGTTTGCCTTCCAAGGCCGTGGGAAAAAATAAGCCATGCATGCCAAACGCCCCTCGTAAGTGGAATTACAGGTTTAAAACTTCCTGTTTACGCCTGTTTTACCGGTTTAACGAGCACGCCATGTTATGTATGTGCATGTTTTAGGAAACAGTAATTAAATTGCAAAAGGGCGCGACAGTGGCGGCTCTAGGTGTATTACAATGGAATCTCGATTTCTCGAACCCTAGATAATTCTAACATCCGGATAATTCAAACTAAAAGTCATTTCCCTTCCGATCGTCAAACACTGCAATTTTACCCTCAATTTCTAAAACTCTCCGCCTTCTCAAATCAATCTTCTTTCCTTTGAGGCTCGAGGTATCGGGGTACCAATGCAATTATCTCCTGATTGTTCCGATATTTTTAGTGCAGGAATATTTTTGACACAAAATACGCGACTGCGGCCATATACACAATGTCAATGCAAACTCTACATACCTGCACAAACGCTTATACAAGGATTCTGAATCAGCGTTAACAAGGGCAGCGTGCAAATCCACCAGATGGTATTCATGACAGTCGCAAATACTGTAGTCCTTGTATGAAACAATAAAACAACAATGTCAGCTGGCGTACGTTCCACAGCCTGTTGTTACAAAGTTGACAAGAAAATCGACGTACCCTTACCAAAAATTAGCAGCACAAAAGTACAAGGCACTAATTGACTATTTTTGTGGACAAACTTGAAGGACCATACTACATTTCCGGCAATCGCGTAATAATCCACTTTGTTACGTAAGAATGCCAAATTTTATCAGAAAGGCATGAATTGCCAACCAAGTGCTTGCCCCGGAACACAAAATTTTCTTCACTTATGGAAACAGCAAAGTACTTAGACAAGAGTGAACCACATATTAAGAAGTAGATGCCAAGTTTGTAACCAACGTCAGCTTCGTAGTTCTATGCCTGTTCTGAATGCTTATGACATCGTCGCGTAATCTGATTTTCACATAAAAAATCAACTTCAGACTTTCAATTTTCAATTGTAAGATCAGTTATGTCAAGGGAGTTTCCCTTTCCATGACGTATTTGTAACTTATTTATAGCATGGTACATTGCATTTCGGTAAGATGTTATTGTGGTCTTCAAATGATCATCTGTATGCATCCTATCATATGAAAAAGCTTGTGTAATTAAAGATCCGACAATCTTTTAGTTCTTAAAGTGCAAAAGAAATGAAATGTAGTGTTGTTTTCAAAGCAGCAAATTTATTCATATGTGCAATTCACACGCTGTTCTTAATAAGCTATCATGATCCATTGACCCCATTTTCGAACAACACATAACCAGAACAACTAAATTAAAACTTAACTAAGAAGGAATGAAAGAAATTTTCTCTTGTATTAGCAGAATCATTAAACAAGGTAATAAATTTGTATAAGTCGACCAATCCGAGTTTTTTTTCTTCGGATAATACATGAGTTTCCGCTCATTTCATTTATTCCATACGTCATGCATCCTTGCTATTCATTTAAATCTTCAACCATCCAAACCTTTTGCATATTTCGTAGTTTAATTCTTACTTATTTATTCACAAAGTGTCCTTAACTTTTATCAGCAACAATGCCCTGGGGGGCTACTCAAAACGTTTTTATACGGGGAGGCTCCGCCCCGAGGTCCAAGCTCTTACCTTTAATATACAATTTTTGACGCGGGGTAGTGTCAGCATTGTTGCCGGCAGATTGATACGAGTCAAAGATTGCGGGCGGCCACTCGATCGATCAACTACTTGGTTTAATTGAAAGAAAGGGCCATGGGAAGGTGGCTTTTAAAAAATCGAAAGTCACCATAACAACCACAAATTTTGACACATGTATCAGTGGCCCTTGTTGATGTAGTATTTTCTCTGTTTTCCAGCTGGTGCTAAACTACGTAGTACATGTTTGTACCTTTTCTTCGGATGAAATGTACTTCGTTCAAAGAGATGGTTAAGTTTGGGGTCGGGTGACTGACAAAATAAAACCTCAAGCGAATTATGGACAGGGATAGCCCCAGGCACTTGGTTAAAAGACCGAACGTCAGGAGACTGGAAAATAAGATCAGAAAATTGTGGCTGCGCGGTATAACAGAATATTATGACATTCCGTGACTATGAAAAAAATTAATCATGAATAACTTCAGAAGGCATGAAACATATACATTTCGATACCAACAATTTCAACTTAACACTCATTGCTATTTGACGTATCCTATTCCATAACACATTCAGCACTTCTAAGCAACCCACCGCACGCAGGGCATCACACAGTTTTCTAGCAATTGCTTTTTGGGACCAGCTTTTTTAAGCAAGTTTACTGTTCTGATTATTGTCCAAATTTCTAATATTCAGATAATACATGAGTTTTCGCTCATTTCATTTGTTCCATACGTCATGCATGCTTGCTATTCATTTAAATCTTCAACCATCCAGAAAATTGTGTCTGCGCGGTATAACAGTTTATTACGAAATTCCGTGACTATGAAATAAATTAATCATGAATAATTAACTTCAGAAGGCATGAAACATATACATTTCGATCCCAACAATTTTGATTTAACACTCATTGCTATTTGACGTATCCTATTCCATAACACATTCAGCGTTCTTCCTTTTTTTTAGTTAAAATGTTTTGATCTACTGTGGACCGCTACCATTTTATTTTTAAACAGATATAATCTAAATACAAATAGCAGTGATTACATGGATAGTAAAAGGACTGGATAGGAAACTCTTGATCACGTGCGCTATTTTAACCACGGTGATTGGCTGAGAGGTAATTTCAACATGGCGGAACCTAGTGGAAATTTGTGACGAAGGAAGATGGCGAAAATCTGGCGTAAGTATAGACATCTGTGCTTAATTTTTCGTCGAATCTTTATGTTTCTTGTTATGTTTGTGCTCTTTTTAATGGTTTTGTTGCTGTGTTTCATTTCATGCGAAAAACCACCCGCCTAAGCCACAAACGAGAGACAAAGATAAGTGCCTGATGTTTTGAATTACACTCATTTGACCTCAAAACCGTGAAAATAGCATCCACGAAATGGCTTATTTTTGGCCATATTTTAGCAATAAGTTGATGATTTTGGGATTCGTGTTTTTTGCATTATTTTTGAGTTTAAAGTCAATCTTAAGCGCTGAAACGATTGTTTGTTTGTTATGTTGTGGCTTAGACATATTTTCCCGACTGATGACAGTATTTTAAACATCTAAAATCACAATGTTTTTTCTTGTATGTTGCGGTCGATGTACACGTAAGTTTGAGTGGGAACATCTGGAAGATGCAAATGGGTTAATGTGTATTCCTATAAATTTTGTATTCCTATAAATTTTTCTGCCAAAATTCATGATGCAAGTCAATCAATGATCTTTATAATATATTTTTTTTCATGTTGTAAATTTCAGGGCGATGGGCAAGAGTGGAAGAAAAAGAAAGTATTCGCATGGAAAGAGTTTGCTGATGTATGTGACATCTGTTTTGCTAGTACATGGAAAGTACATGCAGTACTGTGCATACAATATCAACAGTATTTCTCAGATGGGAATATTGTTGTCAAGATGGTATTAATATTTTTATTATGATTATAGTTTTGACATTATGGCCTGGTCGGGAACTCAAGAGTCATCTGAATCAGAGTGGCAATTGCAGACAGGTTTTTGAGATAGTTATTTGTCATTTTCAGGATAATAATTATTTTAATCAGGATTTTTCAGGTAGTGAGATGATTTGTGACATGTTTTGGGGAATTGTATTACAACTCACCAGGAATCCAACTGTTAACAAAGAGGCTCATAACTTTGGGCTCGAGATTAAGAAACTTAGGTTCACAGCAAAAGTTCAATAAGCACTAAAACCCACTCTATTCAGAGACCTCCCCGACTCTGAAAGAGACCATCCAAAACTCATATGATCCCCAACAAGTGTGACTGTTTTAAATAGTAATAGATGCGATGTTGTAGTCATGTAAATACGTATAAACATATAAACTCCAGATAAAAAAAGATGTAAAAAATGCAGATGCAACTTAACAGTGACAGATATTGCTGTTATCAGTTGCAAGCTTGAACCATGAAACATTCACAGTTAATGTTAACCTTGTAAATATGTAACATTGATACAAAGGATTTATCTACTTTATAGAATAAATCAAAGCCTTAATTTAAAAGTTATCAGTGTTTTCTTAGTGGTACTCGAAAAAAATATCCATTCCACTCCCGGAATTTTGAATCTGCCATCTTGGCTCAGCAGAATCCCTCCAAACATGACCTGTAGGTTGTGCCTTTCTCTGAGTTTGTCTTGTGATGCTACTTTTGATTTTGTGACACACTTGTTTGCAATAGGTTTTAGTAAGTACCAGTAAGGCAACATATTTCAGTGCCTTCATATTCATTTGTATTGATGACCAGTATGGAACAATTTGAATGATCATTATCATTAACAGATGTCTATTGATCACTTAGGCATTGCCACTCTTTCATTGCTGTATACCATAACTACTGGTATCTAGTGTAACTTGAGCTAAGAGTGTTCAATAAAATGTCTTGATGGAAACCTTGTGCTCTCTTATTGTTTTGGTGTTTGGTCAGTACATTCAAAACTATTTTATAGGACAAGAGCTTTTTCTGAAGTTAATGCATATGTCTTTGTATCTAAAAATCAGGTGTCCCTGTGTGTTTTCTAAGAGCTTTCTTAAAACAGATACCCCAACAGATAAACTGGACACTCTGGTATCTTCCTTTTCATGAATTTTGAAAACATTCAAAGAAAGCAACATATGGTGTTCAATAATTATATGAATGTGTCACGAATCGAATCTTAATTTTTTTTGCCCTAAAGTGCATGGTATCATGGATAGTAAAGAGACTACTATCCATGATGGGATGCAAGTATTTCTTCAGGAAATATAAGAAGCAACAGTTATGTTGGTGATTGTTTTTTTTGCATTCCCAAGTGCATTCTAACTATAAAAAGCAACACCACAAATAACAACTTTATTTAAAATTGCACCTTGCTTACAACAAACGAGGACGTGATAGAAACTGTCTTCGCAAAAAATTTAAATTTGTAGGGAGAAATAATAACTGCTTGTCTTAACTCTGTGATGTTGTTTCCTCAGGGGTCCGCATACTTTTCGCTCGTGTCCGCTATGCCTCAGATTAAAGTTGTTTTTTAGGTGTGACAGATTTATTTCTAGTTGAATATTAACTGGTAACTTGAAGCTAAATTTTTGCAGGAGATAATTATCGATTACTTATCGTAAATGGCGCTGGAGAATTACTCATCATTACTATTGTCCAAATGGTCAAACCAACGTAGCGAAAGAATGACATGACGTTCTCGTCTCCTTTCTCCAATTCTGTTTTAAGTTTCTCGGCTTGTTGTTGTGCTTGTGCGAACCTGACTCCTCGTATTTGGTCGTTTCACTGCTTGTCGCAGATATGTTGATGATTAAAAACTCGACACGCACTCAGATGTGAAGAAAGCATCAAAACCGAGGGCAGAAAGAACTTTTCTGGCTTTCTTCTGGTGTTCAGACAATTTGGCTTTGCATTTTCTAGTAGGTTCCTTGCCACTGCATACGTTTTCGTGTTTTTTCAACCACGCTTTCAGATGATAACGCTTTTTGCACTTGCTGCATTTGAACGTACTGCCATCATCTTCGCTCTCACTTTCATCTTCGTCTTCACTGTCTTCTGCCTCTAACGTGTTCACCGCCCTCTCGTTGTCTTCTAAAAGTTCTGCTAAATCATCTTCATCCCACTCTTCAAAAAAATCTTAAATATCCATAGTTTAGCCACTTGCTCTGCAGTGTCAAAGTTGCTGCAAAAGCAAAATTCAGCTTGAGGCAGTGACGTCACGAATTTCCACTGTGTTGGAACGCTGACGCGAGCTAGTTTCCAATCCAGTCCTTTTACTATCCATGGTGAAAACTTCGTAGTCATCGCGAGGTTTAAAAAGAAAAGGTGCGAGAGAAAAAAAAAGTCACCGTACCGGACGAAGCTTTTCATCTGCTACGTTTTTCGCTTTCTCCAGCACGAAACAACCTTGTATGAACTCCAACTGACATTGTATTTATTTTTTTCGCCAAATCTCATCCATAAAACCTTCAAACAACAACAGCCAAAGCGCACTATTTCCACAGCTTCTCCACGGAAAATGAAATAAATAAATAAATAAATAAAACGCAATATACTCGATTTGCTTTTGCTTTATTTAGTTTATTGTTTGCTGTAATTTTGACAAAAGACTATGGATCATGGCGAAATCCTACAGCCATAATAAATAATATAAAATCGATATGCTGTTCATGAAAATGAGTAATTCTCCGTTTATTCGTTCGTTCGTCGCTTTGTTTTTTCGTTCGTTTGATCTATCGATCGTTAGTTCGATCGATCGTTCGTTCGTTCGTTCGTGCGTTCGTTCGTTCGTTTGTGTTTCTGCATGTTAATTTGACCCCAAGCGGAGAGAAAAGAAATCATTTTCCTGTAACTGACAGCATAATTAGTATTCAGCCCAAGGTCGCTGGACACAAAGCTTTTTACATGTTTTAGTAGGGCTTTTCAAACTGTAGCTTGAATATACACTTAACACTGAATTTCCGTTCTGTTTTAATAATTGTTTTACTATCTTTTACTTTTCAGCTGATCGTAAAGGTAAATTTAGGTAAAGGGAAAAAAAATACACGGTTTATTACCACACACGGTTTTCTATTACAGCTCAAAAAGAACACAGGAACCGAAACACGTTCCGTTCGAGACGTAACTTCAATTCCTTATGGATATCTTTAATTTTAATATCAATCAGACAAATAAAATAGTCCATTAATAAAAATCTAAATAAATATATCTAGTTTGAAACAGGATCTGAATGTTACAAAAAAAATTTCGTTAATTTCGTCAATTTTACACGTAATTAGTATCCATTCAAAAATCACTGGGCGCAATTAAAAAATTTCTTCAGTAAAGCTTTTCAAACTGCGGCTTGAAAATGTACTTACGTCAAATTTGCATTGCCTTTAATGTTTGTCTTTGGTTTGCTAAAAAAAAACATGTTCGCTTAATGCCTTCTTGGCCCTACTGTTACTTCTCAGAAAAAAGTAAGAGTAAGATCAACCTTCATTTTATTACTTTTTTTCATCGCAGATCAAAAGGCACAGAGTTCTGATTAAAACGTAGCTACCCATGGGTGCCAACACACACACACAAAGAAAAGGTCAAAGGAGCTTCGCTCGGGGAAACTCTGTCAAGGGCACCTTATTTTCGAACTGAGATTTTAATTCCTGAATAAACATAACAAACACGACGGAATAAAAACCGTTATTTTTTATTCCCAACAGTGATTAAAATCAATTTTTTTCTTACAGTAGACCGGTGACGAGAATAAACAAAATCATCAGCTATTGGATCTTTCTTTGTGGGAGCACAAATTCTTATAACTTACAATAAAGGGGCTTTGTTACGAATATAAGTGATTTTTGAACAGCTAAAATATATATTTTTGTCGCAGGAAACATAAAAATAATGGTCCATCTTTATTAAAAATTGTTACCTAAAAGCACTCAAACTGTTAACAAGCGTCTTTGGCTGCAGATGGCTAGGGTGGAACAACTTGAACAATTTAGACTAAACGTTTCAACTTGTTTCCGCACGTCCTCAAAAATGTTAATAGCCGTGGTTTGATTTCTTTCCGCAAATTGAGGTTCTAACTTCCTTTAGATGTTCAAAGATAATTTATTTCTGTGTGTTAAGATACCAACCAGTAATTTCAGAATAGTTTAGACCGGTAAATCTGCAATATCCCTTTGGCGTAGCTCCTTTAATATTGTTGATCTTGTTAAGTTTCTATGTGAATGGATTCTTTTTCGAGCAATAATTACACCTTATTCGATGGTGTCACATATAATGCGCGCGGATATTTTGCGAGTTGCGTAAAAATGCGAGCAATGACCAAAATGTCCGCTAGTACTATATGTTAAACCATCTAATAAGGGATTTATTATTCCACTAAAAATAAAGTTTGGTTCGGCCATTTTGTCGCTCCGCTTTTAGACCGTATTTTTGCCCTGTTCTACAGTGTAATAACGTGGGATATTTTGCGCGTTCTTTTGCCCTAACATGGTAAAATGGCGCAATAGTGGAATAATAAAGAAAAATTAAAAATACAAGATAGCTATGAACAAAATATAATAAACAACATCCAAAAAAGGAAAAAAAAGAAAAGAAAACGTTTTACGATAATGACAATATTTTTCAGTAATATTTTTTGCCTGAATTGTGGATATATTCAATTTTATTTTCCTCATAAATTAGAAGCGGAAGAGAAGGCGCCGAGGAAACAAAATGGCATGGCATGAGGGAACCTCATTCGCCACTCTTTCCGCGTCTTGTACGTCGTGTCTTACAGGAGCGATTTTTGCATATAATATCTGTTACGCATGGAAGCATCAACTTCTAAAGCACAATGTCTGAACAGCTGTTCCAAGGAGATGAAAAAACTGAGACGCTCATTTTTTTTCATTTTCTAATTTATTGCTTGCAACCTTTTCAAGTAAAAATAAAATGGCGAAAACACTTTGCCACGAACAGGGTTTAAAATTTGTCTTGCCGTTAACTCTTTTCCGACAGAAAAGCCGAGAAGAGAGGCGTAATTTTGGTAACTGCCGCCAGCACAATAACTTAAGAGACATAACGCTTGTTCTTCCCACACTGGGTAAAAAAAAAAAAAAAAAAAAAACAGCGTTTATTTGCCATGAAACTGAGTGATTTGTCGCCTATTTGTTTGCTTGCATTGTTTTTTAGCTTTCCAATTTTGTTGTCCTTTGGTCGAGGTTTGTTTAACTCCCGGCAAAGCAGACGAGGCCGGAGAGGAATATTCTTCTTTTCATTACTGGTGTAATAAATATTCTGCGTAAAGTAATAGTATGCCCCAAAAGGGGAACAGCACGGGTTTTGAAAACAAGACCCCGACGGTACGATAATGCATGAGTAGGTCACTGAGGCAAAGCTCGGGACAAAGTGGTCGTTCATGCCGTACCGTCTAATATTAGCGATAAACAACAAAGGGGATATAATTCCCCATCAAATGGAGAAACAAGTAAAGTATTTAAAATAGACAGTATACCGGTGTAAAAAGAAATCTAAGATACAACATAAATTTTATTCTAGGAACTTGCATCGATATAAAAGTCTTTTCGGTAAAGCTTTTCAAACTGCGGCTTGAATACATACTTACCGCTAAATTTCCGTTCTCTTTTTAACTATTGCCTCACTTTAGTCCATTAAAATTGAAACATATCTTCTGAATGTCTTTCACTTCGGCTCTATTTAAAAAAAAGTCGGTTAATCGGTTTTTATCACAAGTCAAACGGAACAGAGATACAAATAGACAAGACGACGAAAACGAAACATAAATTTGTTTCTTTCTAGCCTGCGTTGCAAGCGTTCCCGTTCGAGCAAATTAAAGTGCTATGTGTCGCGTGCGAGCGAAGATTCTAGTCGCGCGAAAATTGGGGCGAGAGCAAAAAAGGGAAAGGCGCGGGGAGGGGTTCAATTTTCGCGCGACCAGAATCTTTCGGGAACGCCTGCTACGCAGGCTAGTTTCTTTCCTTTGGATATTTCTTAACTTCAATATTTTTAGGAAAATAAAATACACATGTTAAATAAAAAAATAAAAGGAGTCTTGAAAAGGGAATCTCAAGTGAAGTGCTTACGTATACATTTACATCTCTAAAGGCTTGTACATTTTTTTACACTTTCGTCCACAAGAAAACTACATGCATAATTATCGTAGACGCATTTTTAGAATACGCTCTCTACAGTGATAAATATATAAACAGGCAACTATCTCCGTTTACCTATCCCGTGTAAACACCATTTATGTATATAGCACCTTATGGCCAGTGGCCATATTAATTTATTGAAACAGAAGACGATGTTTTCTTGAAAATAGAGTTTAATTGCCGGGAGATTGGTTTGGTAAACCAATATGGCCACCGTTTCTTTATTTTGGAACACCACTGATGGCTGCCGTGACGCTGACTCAACAAAACAAGCTCGATGCAGGGTTTATTGTCAGTCGCCAAACTAGGCGTCTTCGCTTAAAGGGCGATTTAGACAGTACGATTTTGCGTACGATCATCGCGTGCGACACACTTATACCAATCGCGTCGTGTAAATCAACCTACCACATCCTTACGAGAACAAGAACAAGAAAGAACTGAAGAAAGAACGGAACTCGTACCGTGTAACGTATGACGTAGATAAAAAAGCATTACGATTTCTATTTTCGATCTGGAAATGGATATCAATGCAAGAACTGAAAAAAAAAAATAGCCTCAATTTATAAACCAAATTCTAAAAACGAAAATTTGAGAACCATTTTTTCTTCACAACTGTAAATAACACTATATGACTATTAAATGAAATAAGTTCTGTGTATTCGTGTATTGGACAGATGGAAATCTTGAAAGGTGAAACAAAATTCAAAAGTAGAACAAAATGCAGTACAAAACAATTGTTTTCCATTTGCTAAACAACACAAGTTGTGACAGCTAGATGTAAAGCGAAATTTGCGTACACGACAAAAAAAGCAAAAATAATCATAAAAGAAAAACGATAAAAAAACAATATCAACAGACTTAACCGAGGAAAACGATTCCACAGTTATTTGCCGTTGGTTTTAAGGGTCAAAAAAAGGCTTAGAAAAGTATATCATTAAAAATCGCTGGCTAATTATCTTAAATAGGCTCTCGGTGGCAAATCCCCTTATGTATATTATGTTTGAAAACATTGTTAGACAATCCTTTACGCTTCAATATTATTATTTTGCGGTTTATTTAACTATCCTTACTCTTGATCGCTGGATTACTACTCTGGACTTATAGAGTTTGCTAGTAATATTAGGGAAAACCCCATGTACATTTTAAACCACTTTTTTACATTCTTTTCGCAAAGCCATCTTCACGCTTCAAAGTTTATTTGCGGTTTACAACTGTTTTTCAATCTTTTGTTAAGCTATCTTTACTGAATAATTTCTATTTCGGATGTGTTCTCAAGTGCATCATAAATTCCGGTTACGTGTGCTGAAGATTAAGAACAATTAAAACACTTAATAATATTTTGCTAATGAAATAATTAAAATTTTAGTTTATAAAATCATCATCAAGTGATTAAGCTATTATGCCATTGCGGGAGAAGTGGCACAATACCATCTTCACCGATGTTAATTCTATTTGATTTTAACTCAGTATAAGAAAAAGCTAAACGGGAGAAACGATCGGAAAAATACGGAGACATCAGTTAATCGAACAATGATGACTCACACCACAGACAACACTCTCCACTTTCTTTTGTTGTTAAAGCCATCTTTACCATTAAGCACATCTTGCTTGCTTATAGATCACTGGATAACTCTTCTAGAAATTTGCCCACAAAGTTCTTAAAATCAGCTACAATGTGCCATTACCGGTTGAAAATCCCCTTATGTTTTGTATTTTTAAGCCATTGTTTCACATTCTTTTCTCAAGCTATCTTTACTGAATATCTCCTATTTAATTTCGGATCTGCACTCAAGTGCATCATAAATTCCGGTTACTTGTGCGAAAGATTGAAAGCAATTATAAACACTAAACTAGTTTGCTAATTAAATGATATAAAGAGAGCACAATGCCATCTTAATCTAAAATTGTGTTGAAAAAACTGTCATTAAATGATTAACATATTTTGCCATTGCATAAGAACACAATGCCATCTTAAACAATGTTTATTCCATATAAATTTAAATTGGACTTAAGTTAGTATGAGTAAGAGCAAAACCTGGGAAAACGATCTACAGAACACAGACTCAGTTGATCGAGCAAAGATGAATCGCACCGCAGACAACACCACAATACTTCACTGTGGTTTTGCATTTCTTCCCATAAATCCTGCAAACATTTCTCCGGATCTTCACGAAGTATTTCTCGTCAGAATCGTAGTTAACGCTCTCACCTGTCCTCTCATCATTCTGCTGAACATCCTGGTGATGGTGGCAGTGAAAACCAAACAACAGCTTCGCACCGAGTCTAACATAGCACTCGCCTGTTTAGCAATGACTGATCTCACGGTTGGGCTTACTCAACCTTTGGATGTCGTCAGCGAAACTTTTCTTCTAAAAGACGAGGCTAACATGTTTTGCACTTTAAAAGAATTATCAACAACAGTTATGGGGAAATGTATTATTGCGTCGATCAGCCATTTGCTTTTGATCAGCGCTGAGCGTTATGTCGCCATAAAACACCCCTTCGCCTACGAGAACCTGGTAACTGAAGTTCGTATAATGATAGCCTCTGGACTGGTGTGGGCAGCAGCGATCATCCTCCCCGCGCAAGATCTCTTTAGGTCAAACAGGCCAATTGTGTCAACATTAGCAAGTTCTGTAATTGTGTTTCTCTTTTTCCCCGCAATGGTTTACCTTAATGTTGCTGTTTACAAAGAACTCCGCCGCAACGAGAGACATATTGCTGCTAACCAAGTTTCCTTAGAAGCCAAGGAGAAGTTTCTCAAGAATAAGAAAGCTTTTTACACGACAACCATTGTACTACTTGTAATTTTCCTGTGCTACATTCCACTACGTTTCTCTGTATTTATTCTTACTTCCTTTAACGACAAAACTCCAGCTAATGTAGGGCATATTGCTATTTATCTTTTTGGCTTATTGGCAATACTGAATTCATTGTTTAATCCGTTGATTTACGCTGTACGAATAAGATATTTTCGCGTAGCTTTCATTCAGTTGCTATCAAGAAAAACTATTGCACAAGCTGAGGAATTTGAAAGGAAAATCTTTGGACCAAGACAGATTGGAGTCGTAGCTATTGTCGAACAAGGACAAAATAGGGCTAGCTGAGAAGAAGATGAGCAACAAGGAAATGAGACATTGAACAATGGACATGTAAATACATTTCCAACACAGCCACCGGAGGAAATCACATAAAGAAACACCTCTTTGACGAACGCGAGCTTTTCTGGAAAAATCTTTTGAAAACTTCAGTTTTTAAGATCATTTTCTATCGGCGAAAAAAATCCTCATTTTCGGCGGCTGTATGATATAAATATAAATTTTAATGTGCTAATTTATTTGAACTCCTTTATGAATCGGTGTATTTTTTTTTCTATTAGGCCCTAAAAAACAAAAATATGCACAAAAGTATCCAACGATGAGTTCTATATGTATAGGTAATCACATGATTTCGAGTGCAATTCGGAATAAATAAGCACGAGTAAATTTTTCAAAGGCTAACAAAATTGCACTCGTCCTACGGGCTCGTGCAATTAATTAATTAATTAATTAATTAATATCATGGGTGACAAATTACTCCTTAATTTTGGCGCGAAATTTCTGCGCTAATTTATAATTTCACATGTGAAATTATAAAATTGCCATGGCAACGTTTCAATGTCTCAGTGGCAAGATGACGTACAGGCTTTTAAAAGATGATCGTAAAGCTTAAACTTTGGACATTTTCGCTTGAATTTCACCTTGGCCAGTTTGCTTGGTCGTGTTATAAACTTTTAGCGATAACATGAATGGCATTGGGCGGAATTTTGAGCGTTTTACACGGGCGTCGTGACGAGCCGGTTCGCTCATCACGATACAATAAACAAGTTACGAAACGACGACTGTAAGCGTAATTTGTCACCCATGATATTAAAAGGTAACCAAATGGTATACTCGTGAAATTAATAGGAAATAATTTCACTTGCGTTTTGTCAAAATTCTAATAATTTTCCTCGCCTGAAGGCTCGGGAAATTATTAGAATTTTGACAAAACGCGCGTGAATTATTTCCTATTAATTTCACTCGTCACCATTTGATTACCCATACTAATTAATTAATTAAAAAGACTACTTACTACTTACATACACGGTACTTACAATACTAACAAGTGCAACACTTGTTAAGGTTGACCTACAGTACAATAATACCCGTGCACAGTGTTAGCCTTAGGGTTTTTTTCATTTTTTTTTTTTTTTTTTTACAGCTGCTTGTTGGTAAATACGTTGAATTATAATTATCACCCACTTAGATTTCTAAAGATTATCATTTGACGCTGCTTCAGTTTTGAGGCTGAATTCCTTTCACTCGACATTATATTTACTTTTCAACTGATCTTAAAGGTAAATGTAGGTAAAAGCAAAAAAAAAAAAAAAAATGCTTTATCACCACACACGGTTTTCTGTTACAGCTCAAAAGGAGCTCAGGAACAAAGACACGTTTCGAGACGTAGCTCAACTTCCTTATTGTCTTTAATTTGGTTTGCTAAACAAAAACATGTTCGCTTAATGCCTTCTTGGCCCTACAGTTACTTCTCAGAAAAAAAGTAAGATCAACCTTCATTTCATTACTTTTTTTCATCGCAGCTCAAAAGGCACAGAGGTTCCGATTAAAACGTAGCTACCCATGGGTGCCAACACACAAAAGAGCAAAATATAATAAAGAACGTCGAAAAACGAAAAATACGAAAATGTTTAATGAAAACGGTAACAACTTTTTTAGTAATAATTTTTCCTGATTTGTGGATATCTTCAATTTTATTTTTCTCATCAATTAGACAAAGGCGCCGAGAAAACAAAATGGCGTTGCATGAAGAAACCTTCTCCTTTGCCACTCTTTCCGCGTCTCTTATGTTGTGCCTTGCAGGAGCGAAGTATTTTTTGCATTATTTTGCTTTTTTACGCGTGGAAGCATCAACTGCTAAAGCACAATGTCTGAACAGCTGTTTCAAGGAGACAAAAAAGATGCTAATTTTTTTTTTTCATTTTCAAAAGCGAAGTTTTCTGACACGACAAAAAAAAAAGCAACAAACGAACTATAAAAAAAATATCAACAGACTTAACCGAGAAGAACGATTCCACAATTATTTGCCGTTGGTTTAACTCACCCGAGAAAAGGGAAATGTGTCTAAAGAAGACTGAGACGTTAAGATCATTAAAAATCGCTGGGTAATTGGCTCGAACGTGCTATTACCGGTGACAAATCCGCTTATGTTTTACATGTTTGAAAACCATTGTTACAAAATCTTTTCGTAAGACATCTTTACGCTTCAACATTATTTTGCTAACTATCCTTACTCTTGATCGCTGTATTACTCTTCTAGGATTAAATGCACAAATTGCTATTAACGTTTAAAACGCCTTGTATTATTTAAACCATCATTTCACATTCTTTTCCCAAGCTATCTTTACTGAATAATTTCTATTTCGGATCTGTACTCGGTTATGCGTGCCGAAGATTCAGAACAATTTTAATTTTTTTGCTAATGAAATCACGAAAATGTCAATTTTAGTTCAAAAAAATGTCATCAAGTGATTAAACTATTATGCCATTGCAAGGGAACACAATACCATCTTAATTCTATTTGAACATAAGGAAAAGAATAACGTGAGAAAAGATAGCAAGAACACGGAGACTCATTCGAGCAGCGATGAATCACAACACAGACAACATTCTCCACTTTCTTAGTTTTCAAAGCCATCTTTACGATTAAGCACATCTTGCGGTTTATATATAACCCTTGAAAAGAGTCCGAGAAAAGAGAAATGTTTTACGTGCTAAAAGAAGGTCAACGGAAGATCACTGTATAACTCTTATAAAAAAAATCAGCTCAAATGTGCCATTACCGGTTGCAAATCCCATTATGTTTTGTTATTTTTAAGCAATTGTTTTACATTCTTTACTCACGCTATCTTTTCTGAATACCTTCTATTTCACATCTGTATTCAAGTGCATAATAAATTCCGGATATTTGTGTTGAAGATTTAGAGCAATTAAAAACACTTCATAATAATAGTTGCTAATAAAATGATATAAATGTAAATTTGAGTTGACGAAACTGTCATCAAGTAATTAGAGTATTTTGCCATTGCAAGGGAACACAATGCCATCTTAACCAATGTTTATCATAATTGAACTCAAATAAAGTATAAGGAACAGCAAAACCGGAGAAAACGTTTACGAAACATCGAGACTCGGTTAGAGCAAAGATGAATCGCATCACAGACAACACCACAGTACTTAGCTGTGGTATCGAATTTCTTCCCATAAATCCTGAGAACATTTCTCCGGATCTTCACGCTGTATTTATCGCTAGAATCGGCGTCGTTAACGCTCTCACCTGTCCTCTCATCATTTTGCAGTGAAAACCAAACGAAAATCTCCTGGGCGTGGAGGGGATGAAGATGCGGAAAACAAGAAAATAGAGGGTTCCACGTTTTTTTTTTCTTTCTTTCTGTCTTGCACGACGATTGAAATGAAATTTATTTTTCACGCTTAATGGCGCATATGTTCTTTTATTTTACACGTGGAAACTTCACTGTTAACATTAACAGCTGAAAAACACCAACTGAACAGCTGTTCTCGGAGAAAAATATAAACATTACGCTCGATTTGTCTTGTTTAGTTTATTGGCTTAAAACTTTTTTTTTAGTTTGTTTGTAGTTAATTCCTGGTACAGCAGCCGAAAAAAGAGCGGTAAGGTTGAGTACATATTTGCGTAACATGTGTTTTTTCTAATGGGTGTATCGTATTCGGTTTTATCAGTAAGGGAAATAAATAATTCTGCGTTTTTTTTTCCTTATTCAAGTTTTTTTTTTTCGTTTTTGATTCAATCGTCGTTTGATTTTCTTCCACCAGAGGAGACGAAAGAGATGAAATAGTTTTCATGTAATTGCCGACGTAATTTTTAAACTGCGTCTTGAAAATATAATAACCACAAAATTTCCGTTTACTTATAACTAAAACTATCTCTGATGAATGTTTTCTTTATAACCCTTTATGGATATTTTTTTTAAATATCAATAATAACGACGGAAAAATAAAATATTCATGTTTAAAAGGGAATTAAGACGGAATCCGCCAGGACTTCGAGTAGTTATTGGACAAAATTATGTACCAAAATTATTTACACCTTATTGCAAGCTTTTGTGTTACTGCTTCAAATATCTTATCAAAAGAAATCTTTTCTAACAACACCAAACGTCGAAAACCGATTTCGAAGTTCCGCTGAATTCCACTAAATCGCTTAAAAGACGTGAGCTTTTGCCTATAGCTTGTGAACTTTGAATTTCATTTTCTCAAGCTCTGATAAGAAATAGTTGTACCAAAATTATTTACACCTTATTGCAAACTTTTGTGTTACTGCTTCAAATATCTTATCAAAAGAAACCTTTTCTAACAACACCAAACATTGAAAACAAATTTCCAATTTCCCACTGAATTCCACTGAATCGCTTATAAAGACGATTTTACAAAATGGCTGCACGTGAGAATTTGCCTATACCTTGTGAACTTTGAAATTCATTTTCTAAGACTCTGATAGGAAGTTGTTGTCGGTGTTATCAGGGATTATTACTTACATCTTTACCTTTTATTTAGGGTAGAAAAAACGCAATAGGATTTAAATTATTCTGGTACTCGATTTTTTGTCCAACTTAAATAAATATTACTCGACGTCCTGGTGGATTCCGTCTTAAAGCAGTTTCGTTCAGCAAAATATAAATTCGGCCGAAAGACACCTTCTTTCTCATTCGCAAAAATAAACCACCAACAACAAAAAACAGTCTCAAAAGGCTTAACCGTGGAGAACGATTCCGCATATATTTCCCGTTAGTTTAACCTTTTAAAAAACAGCCGAGAAAAGAGAAAATGTCTATGTCTGTTAAAAGAGGAAAAAAAATTAGATCACTAAAAATCGCTGAATAATTGGCTCGAATATGTTTTTACAGGCGGCAAATTCCTTACACAGTATATATTTGAAAAGCACTGCTAGAAAAAAACTATTTTTAGCCATCTTTACGCTTCAACGTTACTTTGCGATTAATTTAACTCTTGATCGCTGGATAATTCGCCTCGAAATTTGCCGGCAAAGTTTTTATTTTTATTTTTTTATTGAGCTAGCATTAATTCGAAATTAACGTTGAAAATCCCTTATGTTCTGTATCTGTATTACATTATTTCACATTCTTTTCTTAAGCCATCTTTACTGAATATCTCCTATTTCGGATCTGCACTCAAGTGCATCATAAATTCCGGTTACGTGTACTGAAGATTGAAAGCAATTACAAAACTTAACTAGTTTGCTAATTGAATGATATAAATCTAAATTTGTGTTGATAAAAATGTCATCAAGTGATTAAGCTATTTTGTCTTTGCAAGAGAACACAAAGCAATCTTAACCAATGTTTATTCCATATAAATTTAAATTGAACTTAACTAAGTATAAGGAAGAGCAAAACCTGGTAAAACGATTACGAAACACCGAGACTCTGTTGATCGAGCAAGGATGAATCGCACCGCAGCAGAAACTCATAAGGAGTTGAAACGTATAACGCGCGTTCACAGCGTTCGAACATTCAGTTTGCCAAGTACCATATTTGGAAACACCAGGAGCTTGTACGCGAATGATTTACACACGTAACGACACACGCAAGAAAATTTTCGCTTTTGCGGTAAGTCACTTGAATTCCGACCTAAACGCCGTGAATTACTCACAGAAACTAAAGAAATTCATCAAGAGTATCCAAGTGAAGTTCTCTGGACCATTAAATGACGATGAAACAGACGAATTTAACCAAATTTAACTCTATTTAACCAAAGTTGTTTAAAAACAAGATTACGCCATTTAGCGCGAGCTAGCGCGCGCTGTGAATTTAATCCAAATATTGCAATTTTGATTGGTTGATTTTCTTCTCGTGGTTTTCCAAATATGGTAGTTAATGGAAACGAATGTTCAAACGCTTTGTACAATGCGAATCATAGGGAGTTACACGTTTCAACCCTTATGGGTTTCTGACCGCAGTCAACACCACAGTACTTAGCTGTGGTTTCGCATTTATTCCCATAACTCCTGCGAACGTTTCTGCTGATCTCCACGCTCTATTTATCGCCAGAATCGTAGTTAACGCTCTCACCTGTCCTCTCGTAATTTTGCTGAACATCCTGGTGATGGTAGCAGTGAAAACCAAGAGACAGTTTCGCACCAAGTCTAACATAGCACTCGCCTGTTTAGCCATGACTGATCTCACGGTTGGGCTTACACAACCTTTGCAGGCCGCCAGCGAAATTTTACTTCTAAAAGGTGAGGCTAACATTTTTTGTACTCTAAAAGACTTATCAGCCGCTGTAATGGGCAAATGTGTGATTGCTTCGAGCGGTCATTTACTTTTGATGAGCGCTGAGCGTTATGTCGCAATAAAACACACCTTCGCATACGAGAACCTGGTAACCGAAGTTCGTATAATGAAAGCCTCTGGTCTCGCGTGGGCAGCAGCGATCATCGTTCCCGTGCAAGATCTCTTTTCTTCAATATTAGCAAGTTCTTTAATTTTGTTTCTCGTCTTCCCCACAATGGTTGACTTTAATGTTGCTGTTTACAAAGAAGTCCGCCGCAACGAGAGACAAATTGCTGCTAACCAAGTTTCCTTAGAAGCCAAGGAGAAATTTCTCAAGAATAAGAAAGCTTTTTACACGACAACCATTGTACTACTTGCAATTTTCCTGTGCTACATTCCACTACGTTTCTGTGCATTCATTCTTATTTCCTTTAACGACAGAATTCCCGCTAATGTAGGGCATATTGCTATTTATGTTTTGGGCTTATTGCCAGCACTGAAATCATTGTTTAATCCGTTGATTTACGCTGTAAGAATAAGGTGATTCTGACTACACTAGCACGAGACATTCAATGTGAAAGTTTATTGAGGATGCGTCAGTCAGTCATCTGAATATTGAACAAGCTGAGGAACTTGAAAGGAAAATCTTTGGACCAAGACAGATTGGAGTCATAGCTAATGTCGAACAAGGACAAAATAGGGCTAGCGAAGAAGAAGATGAGCTACAAGGAAATGACACATTGAACAATGGACAAGCGACTTCAGTGCGAACACAGCGGCAAGATGAACATACAAAGACTTCTCGTTGAGAATATTCGCAACCATTTTCGAAACGAGACTTGCTTGCTTGAAAGCTTCAGTTCACTAATCGCTTTCGAATGTTAAAAAAGGCTGTACTAAGAGAGAGAAGAAAACGAAACCCGATATTGATACCTGTAAAAAGTAGCTGTGCGAATGACAATTACGAGTTTATCTCAACCGAATCTTCTCTGAACGTTGTGATTAAATTTTAAATGTATTAATATTGTTGACCGTGTTTATTATTGGTGCCTTTGGATCTGTTTATCCGCGCTTTATACAACATTATGAACATTGAAGAAGAAGAGGACAGGAAAAGAAAAAGTGATAAGAATCCATTTAGTGGTAATATATTTTAACCTGATATTTTTCCCTGCATTGTGGGCAGCTTGGGTATATTTTTCTAAGCTCTCTACACGAATATAATGACTTTAAAATCGAACCGTCGTGAAAATCTCCTGTTCGTGGAGGGGGATGAAGCTGCGGAAAATTCAAGAAAATAGAGCGTTTCCTTTCTTGCAGGACCAACGTTTAAAATTACATTTACAGTAGAACCCGTATTAATCGGCCACCCTTGGGGAAATGGCAACTGGACGCTTAATAGAGGTTAGCCGCTAAAAAGGGGTTCGTCAGAAATTAGCATAAGACCATTTAAAAAGGTGTCGTTATTTCCATACAAAATAACATGAAAAGGAATAGAAGAACCACATGAAGACGAAAATAAACCTGTGTTTGAATGATTTTATCAGCCGTCGCTGTCCGAGCTTGGTGAAAATAAATCCAGACATCGTATATTACATTTTTACTAAATAGTGGTAAGAACAATAGCAGAACGCTCGTCGGGACGACAGAAAGATGGCCGTGGCCGCTTAATGGAGGTGGCCGTTTAAAAAGGATTTTATTTACAGTATTATACTGACAATAGTTTCGGGTCTTAAGTAACTGACCGCTTAACAGGGGGGCGGCCGCTTAATGGGTGGCCGCTTAATAGGTTTGACTGTATTTTTCACGCTTAATGGCGCATATGTTCTTTTATTCTACACGAGGAAACTTCACTGTTAACACCAACAGCTGAAACACACCATCTGAACAGCTGTTCCGCGGAGAAAAACTAAACATTACGCTCGATTTGTCTTGTTTAATTTATTGGCTTATAACTTTTTTTCCGTTTGTAGTTAATTCCTGATACAGCAGCCGAAAAAAAAAGAGCTCTAGCGTTGTGTAAATATTTGCGCAATATGTGTTTGTTTAACTGATGGGTTTATCGCATTCGGATTTCTCCGTTAGGGCAATAATTATGTCACTTCGTCAAAAAAATGAGTAGTTCAGTTCGCGGATTTTTTTTTTTCTTTTTCAAGTTTTTTCGTCTTTGATTCAGTTGTCGTTTGGCTTTCTCCCACCAGAGGAGACGAAAGAGATAAAATAGTTTTCGTATTCTTCTCAAAGTCACTGGACATTCAAAAAGACTTTTCAATAAAGGTTTTCAAACTGCAACTTAAATATGTACTGACCACTAAATTTATGTTTTTTCTGATGAATGTTTTCTTTTTGAACCTTTATAGATATATTTTTAATTTCAATATTTATTGATGGAAAAATATAATATTCATGTTTAAGAGGGATTTAAAGCAGTTTCGTTCAGCAAAATTCGGCCGAAAGACACCTTATTTGTCACTCGCAAAAATAAACCACCAACAACAAAATAGAATCTCAAAAGGATTAACCGTGGAAAAGGATTCCGAATTTATTGGCGGTTAGTTTAACTTGTTAAAAAACAGCCGAGAAAAGAGAAAAATATTTTATCTGTTAAAAGTAGATCATTAAAAATCGCTGAATAATTGGCTCGAATATGTGACTACAGATGGCAAATCGCCTTACATTGTATTTGTTTGAAAAGCATTTCTAAACAATCTTTTCTTTGGCCATCTTTGCGCTTCAACATTATTTTGCGATTTATTTAACTCTTGATCGCTGGTTAACTTTTCTCAAAATTTGCCGGCATTTTTTTTTCTTAGCCATAATCGGTTTGCTATTAACGTTGAAAATCCCGCCATATTTGGTATTTTTTAAGCCATTATATCATATTCTTTGTTAAGCCATCTTTACTGAATATCCCTTTTTTCCATCTGTACTCAAATGCATCATAAAGTCAAGTCACGTGTGCTGAAGATTTAATAGAGCAATTACAAACACTTTATAATACTTTGCTAATGAAATGACTTTAATGTAAATTTGAGTTGATACAAACTGTCATCATCTGATTAAAGTTTTTGCCATTGGAAGGGAAAACAATGCCATCCAAATCAATCTTTATCCTATACAAATTTAAATTGAACTTAACTAAGTACAAGGAAGAGCAAAATCTGATAAAACGATTACAAAACACCGAGACTCTGTTGATCGAGCAAGGATGAATCGCACCGCAGACGACACCACAGTACTTAGCTGTGGTTTCGCATTTCTTCCCATAAATCCTGCGAACGTTTCTGCTGATCTCCGCGCCGTATTTATCGCCAGAATCGCAGTTAACGCTCTCACCTGTCCTCTCGTAATTTTGCTGAATATCCTCGTGATGGTAGCAGTGAAAACCAAGCGACAGCTTCGCACCAAGTCTAACATAGCACTCGCCTGTTTAGCCATGACTGATCTTACGATTGGGCTTACACAACCTTTGCAGGCCGCCAGCGAAACTTTGCTTTTAAAAGGTGAGGCTAATATTTCTTGCACTCTAAAAGACTTATCAACAGCTGTAATGGGCAAATGTTTGATTGCGTCGATCTGTCATTTGATTTTGATGAGCGCTGAGCGTTATGTCGCGATAAAACACGCCTTCGCGTACGAGAACTGACCTGGTAACTGAAGTTCGTATAATGAAAGCCTCTGGTCTGGTGTGGACAGCAGTGACCATCGTTCCCGTGCAAGATCTCTTTATGTCAAACAGACAAATCGTGTCAACATTAGCAAGTTCTGTAATTGTGTTTCTCTTTTTCCCCGCAATGGTTTACTTTAATGTTGCTGTATACAAGGAAGTCCGCCGAAACGAGAGACATATTGCTGCTAACCAAGTTTCCTTAGAAGCCAAGGAGAAGTTTCTCAAGAATAAGAAAGCTTTTTACACGACAACCATTGTACTACTTGTAATATTTCTGTGCTACATTCCACGTCGTTTCTGTCTTATTCTTATTTCCTTTAACGACAGAATTCCCGCTAATGTAAAGCATACTGCTAATTATCTTTTGGGCTTATTGCCAGTATTGAATTCGTTATTTAATCCGTTGATTTACGCTGTTAGAATAAGATATTTTCGCGTGGCTTTCATTCAGTTGTTATCAAGAAAAACTATTGCACAAGCTGAAGAATTTGAAAGGAAAATCTTTGCACCAAGGCAGATTGGAGTTATAGCTGATGTCGAACAAGGACAAAATAGAGCTCGCCGAGAAGATGATGATCAAAAAGGAAATGAGACATTGAACAATGGACATGCAACTACAGTGCGAACACAGCCGCAACAGGGATATGAAGAAACACCTAATTAATTAGAATATTTGTAACCATATTAAAAAAAAAACACGTAAGAAAGTTTCAGTTCATTAGTCACTTTATATCTGTGAAAAAAAAGTCATATTTAACAAGAAAACAGATATCAATTAGGGGGTGCAAACACAAATACAAGTAACGTGTCTGCTCTCAATGATAAAATGATTTGATTTTAAATGTCATAATATTTTTCAATTGGCGTGAAACCTACTTCATCACACTTTCCCCGTCTCATATGACGTGCCTGGGCATGATCGAAGTTTGAAATTGTATTTCTTTTTCTCGCTCTTACATCTTACATTGTCGGAACAGCTGCTCCACAGAGAAATAGTTAGTGGGGGAGGGGGGGGGGGGGGGGGGGGGAGGAACTAAAAATGATTTGTGTACTGCAAGGCTTCACCCCGAGGTCCAAACGCTCACCCTTTCAAATACAATTTCTTTACAAAATGAGTTTGCTTGTTTAAAAGTCCTTTTATTTACCGCCGATTTAAACTCGTAACCCTTTCATACTACTGTGTTACTATTGGTGATTTTTTTTTTTAACATGTTTTTTTGCATGATAATGATAAATGGAAAGAAATGCAGACACCGCGTTGACGAAATTACTTCGAAACAACACCAAAGTGTGTATTTAACCTAAAGCCGGTTTTGTTCATTTTGTTTATCACGATCCGGAGAACTGGACAATACTATTGTAATATTTTGGTGAGTTCTCTCTCCACTTTTAGCGATTTTTCAAAAATATCCAAAACGCCTGCAAAGCTTTTTTTAAGCTTTCACTTCACGTGCTTGATAAAACAAAAGAAAAAACAATTCCAAAGTCTTATAAACATTGATTCACTGGAATACGTCCCAAGTTTATCGATAAAGAGGAGTTTGGATCGACGAAAAAGTTGCGTTACAAATTTACTGTTTACACAATTATACTAAAGTATTCATATCAATGTGTATTGCATTCCTCCGAGACAAATGCATTTTTGAAACAAAAGAAAATACGAAAGAAATTTGCATGAAAGTAGGTGGAAAAATACATTTCTCGCGGAGGAATGCAATACACATTGATTTTAATATTTGTGCATAAATTTTCAAACGTTGAATTTGAAACGCAACTTATTCGTCGGCGCAAACGCCTTCTTTCTCCATAAATTTGGGACGTGTTCCAGTAAATCAATGTTAATAAAACTTTAGAATTATTTTTTCTTCTGAGTTACTTTTTTTGTATTATCAAGCATGTGTTCTGAAAGTTTAAAAAAGTCGTTGTAGCCGTTTTTGGAGATTTTGGAAAAATCGCTCAAAGTGGAAAAAATTACAATGGTATTGACCGTATGAAAAAATTCCAATCCGTATGAAAAAAGGTCCAATCCGTAATTTCGCCAACGCAGTGTCTGCATCACGGTCCATTTATCATTATCATGTAAAAAAAAAAACATGAAAAAAAGACATGGTTTGAAATATATTTGCGATTTATTCGTAATAAACATACAGAATTTTTGAATTTTTTATGTTTGTATATTTGATGTGCAGTATACCATAGTTTCAGACACTGGTGTTTCTTTACGTTAAACTGATTCGCGCAGAATTCAAGTTTAAAAGATTTCGTGTTTTTCTGTTTTTGATGCCATAAAAATATTGATTTTTCTAAAAAAATATATTATATCAAACGCAATGCAATTCCAATATTTGGTGCAAATTTCACATCAATCCGGAAAGACCGCCAAATGGCCCGTTGAGAATATTACGTACGGAAAAACTGTTTTGAGACACCCTAACAAAGCCTTATAAATTGACCCGAATGTGCAATTACCGGTTATGTATAAAAGAGAAAAATTGTTTCACATTCTATACTTTTTTTGCTGAATATTTCCAATTACCCAAAGAAAATTTGCCGTTAAACTAAGCTTAGGGGGAAAGTTAGATAATCGAACAGAGATGAACCACACCACATTCCTTGTGCCTTTTCATTGAGTTGCCGTTATTTTATTTTCCGGCAGAGTATTCCTGTCACTGTTGGCAAAATTAGAAGACTATTCATAATCACCACACTTTTGAAAATAATTCCCAATGATGCTTCTCATGCACCGTTGTCGCTTGAATATAATGTATCCACCAACAAATTTCCGTTCCTTTTAACTACAGAAGCGACCTCATTAGCACACCAAACAACATACCTCCAATTGGGTTCTATATTTAACGGCGGTTTTCATTTAAACGATTTGAAGAACACGGAAACTCAGTTGGTCGAGTAAAATGAATCGCACAACAGGCAACACAGCAGTGCTTAGCTGTGGCTTCGCATTTCTTCCCATAAATCCTGCAGAGATTTCTCCAGATCTTCACACTGTATTTATCGTCAGAATCGTCGTTAACGCTCTCACCTGTCCTCTCATCATTTTGCTGAACATCCTGGTGATGGTGGCAGTGAAAACCAAACGACAGCTTCGCACCAAGTCTAACATAGCACTCGCCTGTTTAGCTACAACTGACCTCGTGGTGGGACTAGTGGTTCAGCCTTTGCACATCGCTAGCGCAAGCTACAGTCTCAAAGGTGAAGCAAACATGTTTTGCACCTTAACTGAACACATAATATCTCTTAATGAAAACTGTTTGGCAGCGTCATTTTATCATTTGTTCGTATTAAGCGCAGAGCGTTATGTCGCGATAAAACACCCCTTCACACACGAGAGCAAAGTCACTGAAGTTCGCATCATCATAGCCTCTGGTCTGGCGTGGGCTGCAGCCATCATCACTTCCATGGGAAACGTCTTGATGGCAAAACGGTTCATTAAAACGATAATAGCAGTTTCTGTAACACTGTTTATCATTCTACCTGTAATGATTTACTTTAATGTTGCTGTATACAAGGAAGTCCGCCGCAACAAGAAACAAATTGCTGCCAACCAAGTTTCCTTAGAAGCCAAGGAGAAGTTATTCAAAAATAAGAAAGCTTTTTATACGACAACTATTGTACTGTTTGTTATTTTGCTATGTTATGCCCCGCTAAATATCTGTATTGTAATTCTTAAATACTTTAACGGCATAATCGATCCCAATATAGGGTATATAGCTATTTATATATCTATTTTATTGCCAGTACTGAATTCGTTATTTAATCCGTTGATTTACACTGTTAGAATAAGGTGTTTTCGCGTAGCTTTCATTCAGTTGTTGTCAAGAAAAACTATTGCACAAGCTGAAGAATTTGAAAGGAAAATCTTTGCACCAAGGCAGATTGGAGTTATAGCTGATGTCGAACAAGGAAAAAATAGGGCTAGCCGAGAAGAAGATGAGCAACAAGGAAATGAGACATTGAACAATGGATATGCGACTACCGTGCGAACAAAGCCACAAGAAGAACATGTAGAGTCTCCTCGTTGAGAATATTCGCAAACATATTCGAAACTTAACTCGTTTGGAAGCTTCAATGCGTTTATCAATCGCTGTCTATCGGTGAAAAAAAGCTGTACCAAAAGAGAGAAGAAAGAAAAACAGATATCAATACCTGTAAAAAATAGCTGGGCGAAAATAAGTACAAGTTTAACTGAATCGCTTCTTCTCTGAACGTTTTGATTAAATTTTAAATGTCTAAAATATTGACCTTGTGTATTTTTTATGTGGTTGGATCTTTTTATCCTCGCCCTTAAACAATATTTAAAATATTGGGAAAAAAAAAGAAGCAAAAAAACGAAAAGTCGTAAGAATCCATATAGTGGTGACATTTTTAACCTGACATTTTTTTCCTGTATTGTGGACAACAGCCACTTTCCCATGAGCGGAGTTTGAAATCGCATATATCTTTCATGCTAAATGGTGTATATGTTCTTTTTCATTTTGCACATGCAAACTTCATTGTTAACATCAACAGCGGAAAAACACCATCAAAACAGCTGTTTCACGGAGAAATAAACATAACGCTCAATTTTCTTGTCTAATTTATAGCCTTTTAACTTTTTCTTGCCGTTTGCAGTTAATTCCTGGTAGAACAGCCGAAAAAAACGGTATAAGTTTGGATAGCTAATCGATATTATTAATCGCATTCGGCTTTCCTTAACTACGTGTCACTTCGTCGTGAAAAAGGAGTAATTTCGCGTGTTTGTTTTTCTTTATTGAAGTTTTTTTTTTTTTTTCGGTTTCGTTTGAGTTGTCGTCTGTTTTTCTCCCACCAGAGGAGACGAGAGAGATGAAATAATTTTTGTGTAACTGCTGGCGTAATTAGTATTCAGCCTAAGTCACTGGACACTCAAAAAGACTTTTCAATAAAGCTTTTCAAACCACGGATTGAATATGTCCTTACCACTAAATTTCCGTTCTCTTTTAACTATTGTTTACTTTATTTCGTTAAAAAAAAATATATATTTTTTTTTTATTGATACCTTCTTTCTGACCCGTTGTGGATATATTTTTTTTTAATTTCAATATTAATTGATGGAAAAATAAAATTCAGTTTCGCTCACCAAAATTCAGCCGAAGGGCACCTTATTTTCCAGTCGAGAAAAGTCCTTATTCTGAAACAGACACAAAAGAATAAGGTTTCTTACATGAAACAAAAGATGTCCATATTCCATGCGCCAAGGATCGAAAAACACGTTATCTTTATTCTTGGAACTGACCAAAATGAAAATTTTCCTTGCTGTGTTAATCGACGAAGTGAAGAAAATAAAGAATTTATCATCATTAAAATCTAACTGTTCACCTCCGCATTTTGGCTTGCTTACTGCAACTCTCATTACAGTCGATCTGCTTCACGGACTCAAGGACAAACGGGGCGGATCAACTCGGATCGCTGATTTGGATAAGAGTAGCAGCTCAGAAAAGAAAAAACAATGAAGAGTCCAAAGGGCCCGGCGTGGTACACTGAAAATGAAGCAAAAATATGTATAACGTTCGTCTCTTCAAACTACTTTTGAACCTAGTTGATTAGTTGAATTTTCTTATATTCATTCCGTCTGTTGAATCACCGACAAAACTTGAAGATCGTCACTAACAAATGCTTTTTACTGGTTGTCTTTGATTTTTAAACTGTGTTAATTAGTCGTGTTGCCTCTCTGATACCAAACAGTCCGACGTAACAAATTTTATCCCTTTTTCTGCCTTGTTCAACCAGACATTAACATCTTTAAACCTTCACAGTAGGAGAGCTTTTGTCAAAACTACCGAGTTTCTGAACGCTGCACAGATAAAATATAAAACAACCAACGTGCAATTGTTCGTTATTAATTTTGAAAATGCCTTTCTCAATTTTGTTCAATGACTTCACACTTCTCGTCTTTTATAATATAACTTGCTACAAAAGTTGCGCGTAAGTATGTTCTTTTAATAGTGTTGTTTTGTTTTGTCCTCTGTAGCAAACCGAAACGAATGGTTTTGATGTGACTCGATTTTATATTTCTCGGAGATGACATGGCAAGCCAATTTTATTTTTACTTTTTTTTCGGTCGCAGAAAATCGTTTGTAGATTGTTTAAATCGGTTTAATTTACGAACTCGTGTATAACCTTTCTTTGGCCTCGGCATGTTTATTGGCATCAGTTTATTTTTTAATTCCATAATTCATACCCACTTTGTAGCTTGCCCTTGTTATATTTTTGAAATATGACGTTGTGTTATAGCATCGCAGGAAATAGTATGTTCTAAAACGACAAGCAGCTGGAAATTTGTTTACAGAAATGGGAAAATCGAGCCAGTGAGTCGCAGGTATCTGAATTAGTTCAACTGCAACATTTCATCACACTAATTTGAGTATTGCGGCGGTGGGAATATTTTAGAGAAATATTCTCTAAGAATATTCGAAGTATATTTGAAGAACATATATTAGGGACGGACCATTAGAAAAGTGATGGGGGGGGGGGGGGGGGTGGGGAATTTTTGGCTTGCAAGAATTTTTTTTTGGCCTATTGTCTGTGCAAGAATTTTTTTTTTGACTGCAGCGCTGTGCACTAATTTTTTTTTTTGATAAAATCTGCTTCATGCACAATTTGCTATTGAATTTATTAAAAACAGCGCTTCTTTGATTTATTAAATACATAGCTTGTACTTTAACGTCACTTTTCATTTATTTTATGACAAATTCAAAAAGTAACTGGCAGTTTACAGGTGTATAGTGAAAAAATGTGTAATTAATATACCTTTTGAGGCCCGTAGGAATGAATTTTGAGGTGAGGGGGCCCAAAAGTTAGCACTGATTGTGATGTACCTTATTGTTACTTATTTTCGCGGGACTTAATTTTCGCGATTTTCAAAAATCGCGACCCGCAAAAAAAGGTTTTTGCGAAATTTAATACTTAAGTTTCGGCGTTCGAGCTCTCTTCTTCTGAATCAATATCATCTTTCTGCAGTACTTGGTGCAGTCGTCAAACTAGCTCTGCTTTGTTGGAAAGGAAAATGTCGAACTGTTTTCAGTTTCGTTTTGTTATACTATTGCTATGGAAACTGACGAACTTTGCCATCGAAAAAAAAAAGCAAATTAGGCTAAGGGTAGATTGAATCTACCCATGGCTTATTATTACTGTAATAAAAGAACGTATTTCGCAAAATAAGCACCATCTACTGACGTGTCTGCAGTAACACCTTTTCGAACTTGATCAAAAATATTTTCCAGACTCTTTCTAGCAGTTTATAATATTCACGGCTTCCCTAGAGAGAACGAAAAAGAGAAACAGATGAATATGTCACTGGATACATTTATACGACCACATGAGACCTTTTTCAAAACCGCGAATGCAGAGACTGCGTGACAAAAGGAACAGATCTGCGGTCCTGTTTCATGTCGCATTTCCTGGCAACCTCCTGGGCATAATTTTTTTGAGGCCAAAGCTCGTCAAGCAAAATCAGTTGTGCCAATTCTGAGACTAACTGTTTGTTTATGCAGTTCAGTATTTTGACAATTTTCTCGAAATATTAAGTCACAATAAGGTATTAAAATCAGCAGGCGAAATAGAACGCTTAACGCCGAACGCGAGACAAAATCGCCGAAACAAGCAAAACCATTACCATTATCGAGAGCTAACCATAAACACGCTAACCTGGGCCTTTTTTTAGGCCAACCTGAGCGATATCCAAACTAACCGGAACGCTTTTTAGGCTAACCTAAGTGCAAGCACTCCGATTGAGTTTTGCTTGCTTCGGTGATTTTGTTTCGCGTTCGGCCTTCTGCGCTCCGCAAATTAGCCCTGCCGTGTTAAGATGGGCGGGAGGCCCATTTCCGTAGGGGAGTCCGGGGGCATCCTCTCACGGGAAAATTTTGAAAATCTGGACACGCTCTGATGCCATTTGGTGCATTTTGAAACACTTTTCGAGAAGAATTACAATTCTGGTTTAATGTCAAAATAAGGCCCATCTTGTGCATGAATTTTTTTCTTTGGGTTTTTCCTTGCATGAATTTTTTTTTCGGACATTTTGCCTTGCATGATTTTTTTTTTGGTTTTTTCCCCACCCCCCCCCCCCCCCCCCCCCCCATCACTTTTCTAATGGTCCGTCCCTTAGGTCTTAGGCCATTCTGGGACGATGAAGTGACCAATTCTGTTTTATTTATAATTACTGATCGGTTTTTACGGTTAACATAATTTACGGCTAACGGTTTAAATTTTCCGATTTTTACACCTAACGGTTAAATTTTTTGCCGTTTTACGGCTAACGGTTAACCCCATTGAGACCCTCTTACTCGTAAAGACAGGGTCTGCTGGAAATGATGTCATTAAATTTATCTCCCGAGCGTCTAAATATCAGCTGGAAATTTTTCATCTACTTGGCAGATTATTTTAATTTTTAGATTAATGGAAGATGTTATGACTAGAATACTAGAAAAGCAATGTTTGTCATAAAAAATAAGGAATCAAGGAATTATTTACTCTGATTAATTCAAAATTATCCTTATTCGTGGGTCTCTCTGTTGGGCTGTTATTAAATTATTCATTACATTGTTAGTTAAAAAATAACAGCATTTCCCTTTATTGAATGAATCGGCTTTCTCTTGTTGAAACCCGCCTGCAAAGAAGCTGTATATTTTAAAAGAAAATTCTACAGGTTTCTCTTCTCCAGGTTTGAGTCTTGGATCAGATATTGTTATTTAGTAAACAAAAACAACAGAACTGAGCAGAGCAAGATACAGCGGATCCAGGTTGAGGGTTTAACGGTCTCAGTTGTCGCGTTCGTTGTCACGGCTGAATTGATTGTCTTATACTAACAAAGACCGGAGAGTTGGGGCTGTGGGTGTTTTGCTTTGCTTGTGTAACCGTATAAATGGATAAAAAATATGTGCTTGTATTTTTGTCTTCTTCACTTAATCCTCTTCTGTATTTGTGGAGAATGAAAGATATTCGAGATGAAGTCAAACAAATGGTTGAAGGAATATTCTTTACTGACTAGATAACAAAAAGCTAAAGATTGTAAAGTTTTTCGTTCATTTGTAGAGAACGTAACTTAACGAGACTATAGAGGTCTTCGAAGTCGATCGCGAACATATTTTTTATCCATTTATACGGTTATACAAGCAAAATACCCACAGCCCCAACTCTCCAGTCTTTATTAGTATAAGACACCTTGAAATTATAACCTGGAGCTCAATCTAAAAAACGAGGTCTGTTGGATATGGCGACAAGTGTTTCTAAAGCAGAGGATTTGGAACAACACGAATACTGGGAATTACTAAATAAACAAAGTGAAAAATATATAAATACATGAAGACAGATACTGCAGTAGAATCCGGGGGGGGGGGGGGGGGGGGGGGGAGGGGGGGTACTCCCATATGAAATGGACGGGGATGCTCGTCGTCTCGCTTAGGGGTGTAAATTTAGGATTTTGGTCTCGCTTAGGGTGTTCTGGGCAAAATGTCATTATTTTTAGCCGTCAAAGTCTCGTTTAGGGTTGCACGCGAAGAAATACCCAAAAACTGGAAAGAATTTAGATTCGTTATACTTACTCTTTTAGGGGTCTGCATAACGTTCGGCCACACCCAGATTGGTATCTTTTAGGGGTTAAATTTAAAATTTCCGACGAGCATCCTCGTCCATTCCATATGGGAGTCCCTCCCCACCCCCCGGGAGTAGAATCGGTTGTTTAGAATAAAAGTCGTGAACAAGTAATGAATGGAGGTCAAGATGTGCTTTTGAGTAACGAGTGCGACGTTTTTGTTAGGTAAGGTACTTGAAACTGAACGATTACACATATAAATTTTCAAAACTACAATGCTGTCACTGAATCAGTTAAAGGTTCTCTGTAAAATTTCAATTAAGAAATTTCTCTAGATTTAATCACTGTCAGTATAACGTTGTAATTGATTAGCATATGCAAAAGAAACAGTTTAAGTTTGATTATTATTGCGTTGTTTACTGGCTGAAGTTAATTGTTCTATTACTGAAGGTGAAGGTGATATGTGATCTTCGCAGTGAATTTCCAATTTAAGCAAATGGAATAAAGAAGCCTGAAAAAATCAGGGCTTCAACGGGATTCGAACCCGTGACCTCCGCGACACCGGTGCGATGCTCTACCAACTGAGCTATGAAGCCACACATTGGGAGCGTTGTCAATTGTTCTATTACTGAAGGTTATAAATTGAAATCGAGAACAATACTTGTCACTGACGACGGAAGCTTTTTAAAACTACGGTGTTGAAATTAATTTTATTCTATTGCTTTCGCCAGTCATATTTAATTACTATTTAATCAAGGTGAAGGAGATAAGTTTAATTACAAATTTCCCAATATGGTCTCGCGACATCCTTTCGTTTCCATACATTAAGCAACCGAACAGCTGCATGAGCACAGTTTTCTTTTGATGAACCAATCTAAGTTGGTATAACAGAAGGAAGACGAAAATGTACAATAATACAACGGCCTGTCTTAGCGATGCTAACCTGTGTCACAACTTATGCAATGATGAGAAAAACCACAGCGTTTTTTCTTGTATGGTTACTTTGTCGACTTCAATTGCCATCGCCAGTTTATCGCCAGTGGCAGTGGTGGGCAATGCTTTGGTTTTGACAGCAATTTGGAAGAGCCCGTCTCTTAGAACTCCTTCCTACATTCTACTCGCTGGATTGGCTTTCACTGACCTCAGCACAGGACTCATAGCTCAGCCATTTTATGTCGCAATGAAGTTGATCTCCCTGGCAGACCATCTGCCGAACACGACAACTTTTCTCATAATAACAGCCATCGCCAATGGCTCTGGAACGTATTTTATTCCTATGACGACGTCCATAATTACAGTTATGTCAATTGAACGATGGCTGCACATGACTCGCCGATCTTTTCTAACAGTGCGCCGTGTTTACTATACAGTTTTCGGACTATCTTTCCTTCCGATCCCGTTTGTTGTACATCACGTACTGATCATTCGTAATAACACAGGTTATTTAACACAAGTAGATATGACTTCTATTTCAATCTTACTCTTTTGCCTTATTGTCACCTCAGTAGCTTACTTTAAAGTATTCCGCATAATACGAAGTCATCAGCAGCAAATTCAGGCGAACAATTTGTCTCAAGTCTCTGGTCAACCAGCAATCAACTTTGCTAAATACAAAAAATCCGTTTTCACCGTCCTTTATATTTTAGCAATTTTCTATGTTACTTACTCCCCCCTTGCTATCACCTTTGGGTTATCTCTATATTGGGAAAATAGGAACCATTATGTTACAGGTCCATTCTTAGAAGTGTCAATGGTATTTATATTTTTGTCTTCTTCACTAAATCCTATCCTTTACTTGTGGAGAATGAGTGATATTCGAAATGAAGTTACAAGCTTAATTAAAGCAGTACTCTGCAAAGTTAACTAGATATGTTCCGTACTGAAAGTATATATAAATTAGAGAGATAGTTGAAATGTTAGAAATAGGAGAAGAGATTTGGAAAACTACACATTTAAATTAGAGATTGATTACAATACTTGGTTCTTTTTGGAGTGCAAATAAAATTATTGTTCAATCCAAAAATGTAACGAAGCTGGGTGGTTTAATATTACAGTAACTTAACTTCTAAGTTAATTACAAACTAAGGTATACCTGTTGAAGAAGAAATAAGACGAATTCAAAATTATTTTCTTGATAAATGAAGGTAATATGTAATCGCCCTTTCTAATTCAAATACAAAATTTCTTCATTTCCAAACAGCAACTATATTTATAATTTTCCATTGCAATTGAAATAAAGGAATGAACAGACCTTCCTTCAAACTTATTTAACATAAAATGTAAATAAATGAACCAGAACTTTCCTTTAAAGACAGTCACAATAAAATGACAATATAGAAAGGTGTGCAACCTTGTCAGGGTAGATAAAAATTAATTAGAAACTGCGCGTGATAACAAAGCTGAAGTGTGGGGATTCGTGGTTATTTTTCTATATTTTTGTTATTTAGTTATTTAATATTAAATGAAATTACCTTGACCAGCAATCGAAAGCATTATGTAATGTTTAATAAATGAGCAGCAGTGTTATCAAGTTTAAAACACGAGGCACTGCCGAGTGTTTTAGACTTGATAAAACACGAACTGCGAATTTATTGAACGGCTTCAAAATCTTCTGATATAGATCAACTCATTTTTGCACTAATATTTAGATTTGGGATTATTTTGGCCTAGAAAATTGGACGTAAAGTTTAGCCGTGTCTTTATCAGATATCAAGACACCCATTAAACATTAATTTCTTTTGCATTTTTTTTATGAGTTATTAATGAGTTTTTGAAAATTTAGAGAGTTTTCAATTTTGTTTATTTAGCTTCGATTTTCCTTTTAGTATTTCCTGAAATCCTTAATGAACAAATATTAATGAAAAAGCAGGTTACATCGATATGATAGGAGTAGTCTTGTTTTTTCGAAGTTCGTTAAAAAGCAGTTTATTGTAAATGAAAATCCTCCTTCCATATTGAAGAATAAATCGAACCCCTATTTCATTTCACAACAGCAGCTAGTCCGGATTTTATGGGTTTGGTGCCGCAGAGTCTGCATTGTAAAGTGTATTCCTGTCTTCTCGAACTTGTGAGAGTCCTTTAAGCAAAATTAATTTCACTTTCTTCATTAGAACTGAATGTATAAATAATGAAGAAAGATAACAAAGAATGAGCAGCAACATCAAGATTAATTTCGATTTCTTCATTAAAGTTTAAATAGCGCCGCGATGAACCGACATTTCATTCAAATTCTTCAACCCAAATATAAACAAGTGAAGATTGAGCCTTTCACTGTTTTTTTCCGAGTTAGTTAAAACACACTTATAACCTACTGAGTTACAATCTTTGCAAGTCTTTGCATTTGCTTATATAAAACAACCCTGTAGCTAGCAGAAATGTTTGTATAATTCATATATTTTCAAATCAGTTTAGCTGACCTACAATTGGAAGCAGTAACATCTCTCAGTGTCGTTTATCACTTTTCTTCAATCGATAATAATCAAACTTATTTCTTTGAACGGAAAGTTGACAGACTTTCAATCATCAGAAAGTTTCAGACTGCACTTTAACAAAGGCTCATCGAATGACAAACATGTTTTCAAAATATTACTGATCCGTATAAAGGAAATGGTCTAAATCTAAGCACCACGACATCTCTAATTACAGACAACCATGTTCACTTCACCAATCTAAGGAAGACTGTATGAAATTATCACATGCACGGTAATCAAGAAAAAAAAAACGGAAATCGCTGTTTAATGAATTGTTTTATTTTTATAGTTTGCATTCATTGTCCAAAATAATTTAGAATGTTGAAATAACGCTGCATCTCATCAAACGTAAATGAAAAATTCTTTTGTTTGAACGGATGGACGACAGAGTTTCAATCGCCAAGTTGCTGATGGCAAGCTGCATTTCTCCTCATGAGTGAACCATGTAATAAAATGGTCATTATAAATTTGATTTCAACCCAATATCTTTACTAATGCTACTCTTTTGAAGTGTTTCAACGCCACAGCAGAGAAGCAAGTTTAATCACTTCATTTATTTAGGAAGATTCCATGGGTTTATCACATGCAAGGCTTTTAATAAGTCGATGAATAGAAAGTTCCGTTTGATTGAATGTTGTTTGTTTAGCTTGTATTCCATTGATTTCCAGCTTCCTTAGGAACAAACATCTAATCACAAGAAGGTGAAGTTCGCTTTAAGATTGCATGTCGTCACGACCAATAAATCAATTCTTGTTATCGGTTCTTGCCTCAATGGCTAGCTTGTAACTTGTTTCGCGGAGTTACTTTCCTTTTATATTAAGGAATTACGCTGATAAGCTCAACAAGAAGAATGTCACCAATGCCGAACAACACAACGTCCTTTCCTCTCCAACCTTCGTTCGACACGTCTAACTTTTACCGTGATTTCTATGAAGTAGTGCTGCCAGTTTTGATTGCCATCGCTATTTTAGCGCCAGTGGCAGTGTTGGGAAATGCTCTCGTTTTAGCGGCAATTTGGAGGAACCCGTCTCTCAGAACACCTTCTTACATTCTGCTTGCTGCATTGGCTTTCACCGACCTTTGTACTGGAATTATTGCCGAACCATTTTCTGCAGCAAATGAGTTGATCCTCTTGGCAGATCCTCTGATCAACCTATTAGATCAAAATAGCTGGCCAACAATCTATTTGATAACAAGAACTATCGGCTATGGTTGCCAAGTATACTTTTTTAATCTGGCTTTATTTATCATAACATTGATGTCCATTGAACGATGGTTGCATATGACTCTGCGATCATGGGTAACAGTGCATCGGCTCCACCGTATTGTGACGGTACTATTTTTCCTTCCAATTCCTTTTGCTTTTTATCTTGTAAAAGACCCTAATAGCAAAGCATTTTATTTTGCTAGTATTTCGGTTATACTGTTTTGCATTTCCGTTACTTCATTGGCCTACTTTAAAGTTTTCAGAATAATTCGTTGTCATCAACAGCAAATTCACGCCAACGAATCGGCCCAGAATTTTGCTCAACCAGCGATAAACTTTGAAAAATACAAGAAATCCGTGTTCTCGATCCTTTATATTCTGGTTATTTTTTATATAGGATACTTCCCAGTGGCCATCGCTATGGGGTTGTTGCTGTTTGTTTTGGAAAATTGGAAAATGATTATTGTGCCTTTCTACGTTTCAACTGTCCTGGCATTTTTGTCTTCTTCACTTAATCCTCTTCTTTATTTGTGGAGAATGAAAGATATTCGGAATGAAGTCACAAAACTGGTTAAACAAATACTCTGTATGAAAAACTAGATGAAAACAAGACTAAGATTGTAAAGTTTCACAGATTGAGGTCATAGACAACTTAGAAATCAATCGCAAACGTCAGTTTTATCCAGGAATCAATTTATTTATTTCTGGAAATAGCGAGTGTGTTTCTTTACTTAAAGAAAAAGTAGACGTCTTCTGCAGCTTTGACCCTTGCTAGAGATAACTTTATTTACCAGAAAGCTAGCATAACTCTGAACAAAGCTTGATGTGAAAAGAACAGCATTTCCCTTTTTGACTGACTCGTTTAAGAATCCAACACAAGTTTGAGTGTTTTTGGCTTTATTTAGAAACCTTTGGCATCTCAAGGGTTAAGCCTTGCTGGAGGTAAATAGAAATCCAAATTAATTTGGAATGTTCAAATAACGCTGCATCTCGTCAAACGTAAATGAAAAATACTTTTGTTTGAACATGTGGTCGACAGAGTTTCAATTACCACGTTACTGCCTCCTCACGCTGCATGTGAACCATGTAATAAAATGGTCATTATAAATTTGATTTCTACCTTATATCTTTACTAGAGCTACTCTTTTGAAGTTTTTTCACCACCGCAGCAGAGAACCATGTTTATTCACTTAATTTATTCAAAAAGACTGCATGGTTCTATCACATGCAAGGCTTTTTATAAGGCGATGAATAGAAAGTTCCGTTTGATTGAATGTTGTTAATTTAGTCTCATTGATTTCCCGCTTCCTTAGGAACAAATATCTAATCATAATAAGGTGAAGTTCGTATAAGATTGCTTGTCGTCACGACCAATAAATCAATTCTTGTTATCGGTTCTTGCTTCAATGGATAGCTTGTAACTTGTCTCGCGAAGTTACTTTCCTTTTATATCAAGGAATCACACTGATAAGCCCAATTGTTAACAACAAGAAGAATGTCAATGCCAAACAACACAACGTCCTTTCTTCTCCAACCTTCGTTCAACACGTCTAACTTTTCCCGTGATACACAAAACCGCACCTCAGATTTCTATGAAGTAGTGCTACCAGTTTTGATTGCCATCGCTATTTTAGCGCCAGTGGCAGTGTTGGGAAATGCTCTGGTTTTGGCGGCAATTTGGAGGAACCCGTCTCTCAGAACACCTTCTTATATTCTGCTTGCTGCATTGGCTTTCACTGACCTTTGTACTGGAATTTTTGCCGAACCATTTTTTGCAGCAAATGAGTTGATCCTCTTGGCAGATCCTCTCATTAACCCATTTGATCAAAATAGCTGGTCAACACTCTATTTGATAACAAGAACTATCGGCTATGGTTGCCTAGAATACTTTTTTAATCTGGCTTTATTCATCATAACATTGATGTCCATTGAACGATGGCTGCACATGACTCGGCGATCATGGGTAACAGTGCATCGGCTCTATCGTATTGTGGCGGTACTATTTTTCCTTCCAATTCCTTTTGTTTTTCATATTGTAAAAGACCCTTCTAACAAAGCATATTATTTTACTAGTATTTCGGTTATACTGTTTTGCATTTCCGTTACTTCAGTGGCATACTTTAAAGTTTTCAGAATAATTCGTCGTCATCAACAGCAAATTCACGCCAACGAATCGGCCCAGAATTCCACTCAACCAGCGATTAACTTAAAAAAATACAAGAACTCCGTGTTCTCAATCATTTATATTCTCGTTATTTTTTACATAGGATACTTCCCAGTGGCCATCGCTATGGGGTTGATGCTGTTTGTTTTGGAAAATTGGAAAATGATAATTGTGTCTTTCTACGTTTCAACTGTGTTTGTATTTTTGTCTTCTTTACTTAATCCTCTTCTTTATTTGTGGAGAATGAAAGATATTCGGAATGAAGTCACAAAACTGGTTAAACAAATACTCTGTATGGAAAACTAGATGAAAACAAGACTAAGATTGTAAAGTTTCACAGATTGAGGTCATAGACAACTTAGAAATCAATCGCAAACGTCAGTTTTATGCAGGAATCAATTTATCTATTAATGGAAATAGCAAGTGAGTTTCTTTACTTAAAGAAAAAGTAGACGTCTTCTGCAGCTTTGACCCTTGCTAGAGATAACTTTATTTACCAGAAAGCTAGCATAACTCTGAAAAAAGCTTGATGTGAAAAGAACAGCATTTCCCTTTTTGACTGACTCGTTTAAGAACCCAACACAAGTTCGAGTGTTTTTGGCTTTATTGAGAAACCTTTGGAGTCTCAAGGGTTAAGCCTTGCTGGAGGTAAATAGGGGGGGGGGGGGGGGGGGGGCAGAGAATCCTTCACAATTCACAGAAACTACCTCAGATTGGTGGGGCTTCGAGTTAATTTTCCTTCTAATTCGCCGGTAAATTTTCAGCGTTGTTGTATAAAACAAATCCGCCACATTTTTCCATGGTCTTCATGCTTATAGACCATATAAATGCCATAAATGCCCAAATCCTGGTAGAGAAATGGTATGTGGTTCCACCTGTATTATGAAGAGGTCATGAAGACATGATAGAGTTTATTGAGAAGCTATGGCGTTATAGTGGAGATTGCCATCTTTTGGGTGTGAAAGTGTGGATGTAGCTAAGGGCGTGGCCCTCGCCCTTTTGCTTGCGTTTTAAGAGGGCAACATAGAACTATCACTCCGTGTCATACGATCAATGATTCCTGGCGTGCACTGCAAGAATAACAACACTAGGATCCTTGCTCTTTACTATGCACAGGTGAGATACGCGGTACAGTCAAACAGAACATGAATTATAACAAACAGACCTCCAGCGATCTTGCATCAAAATTATCAACAACCATTTCTGCGATGGCGGTTGAGCTGACCAAAAACTGTTTCAATTCCTTCTCTGCAAACCAGGATCTCGTTAAGATCTCAAAGAACTTCGCACAAAAGCCTGATTACGAGCCTAGTGGCCCATCAGGCCGGAGCTTGTCCCGCTTTCCGTAGCATGAAGCGACTAGGAGTATTTCTACTTCCCCCTGGATGGGATGCTAGTCCATCGCAGGGTTACCCCCAGCAGTAAATTCGACGGTACCCATTTATACACCTGGGTGGAGAGAAGCACTATAAGAGTTAAGTGTTTTGACCAAGAACACAACGCAGTACCCCGGGCTCGAACCTGGACCGTTCGATCCGGAGTCCAGCGCACTAACCATTAGGCCACCGCGCCTCCCAAGAGCATATGATATTGGTGAGAAATACTACAAAGCATTCAAAGAGGAACTGCATGGAGAAGTAAAGTCCCACAAGTTAAAAAATTCCATGATCTCTTGAAAACCAATTAAAGACACTTCACTTGACTGATTCAGAAGAAACAGGTCGCTTCTTGTGAAACAACAGTTTTACCCAAGCCTAATTGGTCTCTTCTTGGTTGAATTATCTAATGAACTAATGGCGCATGCAAGGATAGAATCTTAGAGCGGGAATATTTTCTTGCTTCCACTGGGAGCCGCTGTCGTTATACCTTGTCTATTCCTTTTGGTTTCCTTCGCAAGACTAACATGGCTGCTTTTGCAACTTTGCTAGGGAATAAATGTGTAAATGGGCGCTGAACGAGTTCCCAGTAGCTCTGCTTCAGAATTCACGGAGTGAGCTCGTGTCTTTTGGAAGTGGTAAAGTCGTGAATAAAATGCTGAGGGAAGATGCACAGGGCAAGATACATATATAACATTTGACACATACCAAGGAATGGATTTTTATTGTTGTAAAGCGCTTAGAACAGCAATGAATAAGCGCTATAAAAATATTAATTATTATATTATTTAAGGATGACAAAGAATGAGGAGGGACATCTACAAGCAGATAGAGCAAAACGGCATCAGTTGCGTGGCATCATCAAAATTCAGATCGTTAGTCAGACATGAACAAAGTTTCCTAAAAAACGACAACAATAAAGAACGTGTCGTCAGTTTTGTTGTCCGGTGAATGGAAGATAGAAAGGCAGAAGCTAGACGGCAAAGAACCAATAAAGAGGTAATTGATTTCAATGTAAGAAAGTGACTGATGGTTCTTTATTTCTACATGCATTTCACATAGGCAAGTGAAGAAAAGTGTCGTGAAAACCTTCACCAGGCTAGGCAGGAAGTAGGAACTCTCACTAGAGTTCATGAAAAGGGTAAAGGCTTTGAGCCGCAATTTTTGGGCTCTAAAAACCACCACAACAACAGTCAGTGATCTTAAATAGCAACTTTGGCGTGTTAAAAAGGGAGATCCGACCATCGGACTACAATATGAAGGCTTCTTGGACCTCTGTCATGTATCGACAGTAGAAAATTAATGTTCTGTTCTATGCGTTGGCTTAGCCCACGGTATGAGGAGCACAGAAATGAGTAGACTGCCCAACTGTGAAAACCAGCCATTTAATGCAAAGGACGAAGTCGACAGCTTAGCGGATTTGAGTAGTTGGATAGTTATGCGGAATATAAATAGCAGGTACCTCAGAAGAACCGCAGGAACTTGAAACTGCGCCCACAACTAGCTTCAGCATTCAGTTTATATGTGCAAGCAACACTTTGTTTTCTGTCCGAGCAATAACGAAGATGGTGGCTTCGTTTGCGGTCCCCGTTTTTGGCCAGTGGACCCAGTTCTCTACCACAAGCAATTAATCTGTTAATTACTTTTTCAGTGTATTAAATTACTTTTAAAACTTATTTTTGATATTACGAACACAAATTGTGTTTAAGGGGCTTATTTTAGAAAAGAAAGTTTGTAACATGCGTCACGCGCCTGAGGGTTAAAAGAGTTGAAACAAGTTTTCGGAAAAACAAATTCACCTTGCTTCGCTTCAACCCAACGTGTTAACATCCTACAATAGTGGAAGGGCAAGAATTACGATAACAAAAGTACAGAAACCAGTCTATCTTTGGGTAAAAATACGTTTTTGAGCATAAAGTGGCCGAGAACTGGACCCGGCCGAGAACTGGGCCCCATACTGTCGTCTTAGAAAATCCTAAGCTCTTACTGCGCATGTGACATAGCACGTGACTTTTGAAAGAAGCAAATAAGGTAAAATTGAGCTTCTAAAATAGGGTATACGATGTTGTAAAGCTATTGGGATTTTTCGTGCTGTTACCTGGGCACTATTACAACAATTCTTCCTTAGCCTCGTTTCCATGACAAGAGAAAACTTTCAAAGGCGCCCAAGTCCACAAACTACCACTGATCAATTGCTATCAGGTATTTTCTGACTAGTTACTACTCCACCTTTCTAAAAATCACCATTTAGATTAATCCCCCCAGATGATACCGACCACCCTACTAGCTCATGGACTATTAGCTCTCCCAAAACAAACTCTTTCGACTGTCTAATTTATGAGCGATGTTTAAAAAATCTGATTTCAAAGCAGTCGCAAAAACTTCCCTGACAAAATAGAGTAAAAATTGTCTGCCGTGAAGTGGAGCCCGATTATTAAAGGCAAAGGCAAAGCTCTTTTTTGTGTTACTTGCGACAGTTCGATTCACGTGCTATGCCGAAGTTATATGAATTCACTTTGCTGTTGGACCGAATCAGCGCTATAACCTTTGCATTGAAACAGAGAATTCAAAAAGCAGACTGCTTTGTATAGCGTGCTCGCGTCGAATATAGATCAAAACGTTTTCATGGTAACATGCCCCGGACAAAAAGGCCCTTGGCGTTTAGTATGTGGAATAAACTATGGGGCAAATGCAGCTATTTTTTGCTCGCGGGAAGTTATTTTCCTTTTTTTTAACGTAAATTAATCACTTTCTTTATACTGCACATGAAGACGGCGTTTTGTTTGGAGGCGTTTTCATCGGCTTCCCGCACCTTTGCGCATGAGATTAGTTGTATAATGTTTTTTTTTTTTTCATTTTTTTTTTTTTTTGGCTCTCAACGCGAGTCTTAAAAACTGCACGATCGCTGAGACCCAAATGACCTGTTTGACTGCACGGAGAGAGTTAAATGAAGTTATCATATGCGCCAAGAAGTATCCGGTAATAATCTGTTAAAGTCAGTCTAATAAGATAACAGGGCTGCTTTGCATTGTCGGGAGTGATCAACAGCTTAAGGACATTGCTTCTTTCATTGCTGATAAAACAGCCAAAACTGCATGCTGAAAAACTCCAGGTATGATTTTCGGCTACTCAACATCAATGTACTGTCCTCTTAATATTTGGATTGTAAGGTACAATGTAGTGGGTTTCAAAGTAGACAGTTCGCAGCGCCCTTTATCATGTTTATTTTGTCATAATTTTCTTTTTCGATCTCTGAACGCAGGAAAAGAATCGCGCAAGAAGCGGACGCCAGCGCAAAACGGGAGGCACGAGCTGCGTTAAAAGATATAGAGGCTATGAACAGCTTATTTCAAGAGCTTAGTTTGAGAATTAGATCATCATGTCTTTTGATGAGGGAGACTTGACAGTTCCGTATTTTGGCAAGTCAATGTAAGTTTTATTTACTTCTTCCCCAATTAATCATTTTTTTTCTCACAACAAAAGCTGATTCGATAACCTTTTATTGTGAAGTTGGGTGAGATAACCTTTAAATAGATATGAAGGACAAAACCGTTTTATTTTTAGTGATAATCTGATTGTTTATTATATCAGAAAGAGCATACTGAAAAAATTCAATTATGTTTTTCGGCTTGCTAAGTAATCAACGTTGTGTTACAAAACATCAAATTACTTTCGTTGCAGTATATATATTTAGCAAGTGAGTTTCAAGAGTGTAAAGTTCACAGCCGTCTCTTTACTTGTATTTTTCTTCTATCTTTGAGCGCAGGAAAAGAATCGCGCGAGAGCTGGACGCCAGTGCAGAACGGAAAGCGCGAGGTTTTGCGTTTAAGGTCATTCCCCCCAAATAGAACTGAACATAGATTTTCAACCAAACCTTGCCCACTGATTGGTTACCTTAAGGGAACTTAAATTTTAAAATTAAAAGGGGGTCACCACAGTCGTTTAGGAGCAGGAAGACCTTGTATATACCACATAATTCCTAGATAATTCCTTTGCGAATACTGCCAAAGTACACGTTTCCGGTGATCGGTGATAACCTTTTTTTCAAACATAGGAATTGATCTGTATTCATTTTATAGAAAGAATTTGATCGTTGCACCCAAAATACGAGAAAAATTTGATAGTTACCCTTACTCGTTTACGAGTAGGCGGCGATTTATTTCTCTCGCGGACTAAGTTGCATGGAGAAAAGCCGCCATTTTGTTTATGTGCGCGCACAAATTACGCGTCAAATTTTGCGCAGTAAGGATGCGCAATGCAATACAGGGCAATGACTTTAATATTAGTGAGGCTATGAACAGTCTATCTAGCTATTTCAAATGATGAATGTCAATTTGTGAATTAGAGAAAGCCAAACCTTTTGATGGGCGAAACTCGACAGTTCTGTGTTAATTTGGCAAGTCAAAGTAAGTTTTGATTTACATCCGGTCAATTAACAACAAAAGGTTATTCGATAACCTTTTGTTGTCAAGTTGGCTATTGTTCTTTCCAAGCCGATAAAACTTTCATTTACGCGAGACTTGATAATTCAGCAAGGCAAAATAAGCAAGTTTTATTAGTTAATTAATTGTCACACCGCATGATAAAATGTGAGAAAAAACTGTTTTATTGAGCTAAGCGGAAGGGTGAGATAATCTATTGTTTTTGTTTTGTTTTTGTTTCGTTTTGTCAATTCAGTTTTTAGCCACTTACAACATGAGATAACACGATCGATGCCAACAATATTCATTGCTGAGATTAGGGAATTTAATCAAAACGGTTTGATTCAGAAAACGCAGACAAAACTGGTTTGAAAACTACTGAGCGTTTTTAATGTCTTTCATGCTTGGTTTGATTAGTGGGTGGGTGAGATAATCTATTGTTCTTTTCAAGTCACTTTTTAGCCACTTACAAGGTGAGATCAATCTTTTTGTAGTGAAGCTAATTAAGACGTAAACAGACACTTTACTCTCTTTTCAACAATAGAGTTCAAAACACCACGCGTCCAACCAGAGATATAAATTGAAATACCAAGTTGTTTTCATTAGCTTGAAACAGCCACTGTTCGCGTCATCACACGAAACCCAGCCTTTAGTGATGTCTTCTCGTTGCGGAGCACTTGCCAAGCAGTCTCTTTCAGTGGATTCTGTGAAACGTTATTTGGACTTCGATTCTTTCCGAACGGAAAGAATCGAATGACTCGGTTTTCTCTTGTTGAAATCTGCCTGCAAAGAAGGTGTATGTTTTGCAGGATAATTCTACAGGTTTCTCTTCTCCAGGTTTGATTCTTGGTTCAGATATCGTTATTTAGTAAACAAAAACAACAGAACTGAGCAGAGCAAGATACAGCGGATTCAGATTGAGCGTTTAACGGTCTCAGTTGTCGCGTTCGTTGTCACGGCTGAATTGATTGTCTTATGCTAACAAAGACTGGAGAGTTGGGGCTGTGGGTGTTTTGCTTTGCTTTGCTTGTGTAACCGTATAAATGGATAAAAAATAGGTGCTCGTATTTTTGTCTTCTTCACTTAATCCTCTTCTGTATTTGTGGAGAATGAAAGATATTCGAAATGAAGTCAAACAAATGGTTGAAGGAATATTCTTTACTGACAACTAGATGACAAAAAGCTAAAGATTGTAAAGTTTTTCTGATCATTTGTAGAGAGCGTAACTTAACGAGACTATAGAGTTCTTCGAAGTCGATCGCGAACATGTTATTTATCCATTTATACGGTTTTACAAGCCAAGCAAAACACCCACAGCCCCAACTCTCCGGTCTTTGTTAGTATAAAACACCTAATATTATAACCTGGAGCTCAATCTTAAAAACGAGGTCTGTTGGATATGACGTGTTTCCAAAGCAGATGATTTAGAACAACACGAATACTGGGAATTACTAAAAAAAACAAAGTGAAAAATATTTAAATACATTAAGACAGTAGATACTGCAGTAGAATCTGTTGTTTAGAATAAAAGTCGTAAACAAGTAATGAATGGAGGTGAAGATGTGCTTTTGAGTAACGACTACGACTTTTTTGTTAGAAAAAAGGTAAGGTACTTGAAAATGCACAATTACACATATAAATTCTCAAAACTACAATGCTGTCACTGAATCAGTAAAGGGCTCTCTGTAAAATTCCAATTAAGAAATTTCTCTAAATAAGCCGTTTTCGTATTCTCGGTATCGAACTGGAACTAGCTTGCAATTGAGGCTGATGCGGGTAAATATTTTCTAATGCAAATGAGATGAAGCTGTTTTTAATGATATTCCCCCGCATTAGCCTCCATTGCATGCTAGTTCTAGTTGAAAACCGAGAGTACGAAACTGGCCTATTTAAACATGTCAGCATAACGTTGTACTTGATTAGCATATACAAATGAAGTTTGATTATTTTTGCGTTGTTTACTGGCTGAAGTTGATTGTTCTATTACTAAAGGTTAAACATTGAAATCGAGTACAATACTGATCAATGACGACGGAAGCTTTTTAAAACTACGTTGTTGAAATTAATTTTATTCTATTGCTTTCGCCATTCATATTTAATTACTATTTAATCAAGGTGAAGGAGATAAGTTTAATTACAAAATTTCCCACATATGGTCTCGTGACATCGTTTCGTTTCCATACATTAAGCAACCGAACAGCTGAGGACAGTTTTCTTTTGATGAACCAATCTTAGTTGGTATAACAGAAGGAAGAGGAAAATGTACAATAATACAACGGTCCGTCTTAGCGAAGCCAACATGTTCCCCAACTTATACAAGGATGAGAAAAACCACAGCGTTTTTTCTTGTATGGTTACTTTGTCGACTTCAATTGCCATCGCCATTTTATCGCCAGTGGCAGTGGTGGGCAATGGTTTGGTTTTGACGGCAATTTGGAGGAATCTGTCTCTTAGAACTCCTTCCTACATTCTACTCGCTGGATTGGCTTTCACTGACCTCAGCACAGGGCTCATAGCTCAGCCATTTTATGTTGCAATGAAGTTGATCTCCCTGACAGACCCTCTGCCGAACAAGACAACCGTTCTTATAATAACAGCCATCGCCAATGGCTCTGCAACGTACTTTATTCCTATGACGACGTCCATAATTACAGTTATGTCAATCGAACGATGGCTGCACATGACTCGCCGCTCTTTTCTAACAGTGCGCCGTGTTTACTATACAGTTTTCGGACTATCTCTCCTTCCGATCCCGATTGTTGTACATCACGTACTGATCATTCGTAATAACGCAGGTTATTTAACACCAGTACATATGACTTCTATTTCAATCTTACTTTTTTGCCTCATTGTCACCTCAGTAGCTTACTTTAAAGTATTCCGCATAATACGAAGTCATCAGCAGCAAATTCAGGCGAACAATTTATCTCAAGTCTCTGGTCAACCAGCAATCAACTTTGCTAAATACAAAAAGTCCGTTTTCACCGTCCTTTATATTTTAGCAATTTTCTATGTTACTTACTCCCCCCTTGCTATCACCTTTGGGTTATTTCTATATTGGGAAAATGGGAACCATTATGTTACAGGTCCATTCTTAGACGTGTCAATTGTATTTATATTTTTGTCTTCTTCCCTAAATCCTATCCTTTACTTGTGGAGAATGAGTGATATTCGAAATGAAGTTATAAGTTTGGCTAAAGCTGTACTCTGCAAAGTTAACTAGATATGTACCGTACTGAAAGTATATAATTAGAGAGATATTTTGAAATGTTAAAAAGAGGAAGAAATATTCACAACTACACATTTAAATTGCAGATTGACCACAATACTTGGTTCTGTTTGGATTGCAGGTCTCAAAGTTCCGTTAATATAAATTAATTATTTAATCCAAAGTTATAGCGAACCTGGATGGTTTAATATTACAATAACTGAACTTCGAAGTTAATTACAATATAACTAAGGTATACATGTTGAAGAAAAAATAAAACGAAAATTATTTTCTTGATAAATGAAAGCATATGCAATCGCCCTTTCTAATTCAAATAACAAAATTTATTCATATCCAAACAGCAACTATAATTACAATTTTCCATTGAAATTGAAATAAAGGAATGAACAGAACTTCCTTCAAACTTATTTAACATAAAATGTAAATAAATGAACCAGAACTTTCTTTTAGACACAGTCACAATAAAATGACAATATAGAAAGGTGTGCAACCTTGTCAGGGTAGATAAAAATTAATTAAAAACTGCGCGTGATTACAAAGCTGAAGTGTGGGATTGGTGGTTATTTTTCTATATTTTTGTTATTTAGTTATTTAATATGAAATAAAATTACCTTGACCAGCAATCAAAAGCATTATGTAATGTTTAATAAATATATGAGCAGCAGTGTTTTATCAAGTTTAAAAGAGAAGGCACAGCCGAGTGTTTTAGACTTGATAAAACACGAACTGCGAATTTATTGAACGGCTCCAAAATCTTCTGATGTAGATCAACTCATTTTTGAACTAATATTTAGATTTGGGATTATTTTGGTCTAGAAAATTGGACGTAAAGTTTAGCCGTGTCTTTATCAGATATGAAGACACGCATTAAACATTAATTTCTTTTGCATTTTCTTTATGAGTTATTAATGAGTTTTTGAAAATTTAGAGAGTTTTCAATTTTGTTTATTTAGCTTCGATTTTCCTTTTGGTATTTCCTGAAATCCTTAATGAACAAATATTAATGAAAAAGCAGGTTACATCGATATGATAGGTGTAGTCTTGTTTTTTCGAAGTTCGTTAAAAAGCAGTTTATTGTAAATGAAAATTCTCCTCCCATATTAAAGAATAAATCAACCCCAATTTCATTCACAACAGCAGCTAGTCCAGATTTTATGGGTTTGGTACCGTAGAGTCGGCATTGTAAAGTGTATTCCTGTCTTTTCGAACTTGTGAGAGTCCTCTAAGCAAAATTAATTTCACTTTGTTCATTAGAACTGAATGTATAAATAATGAAGAAAGATAACAAAGAATGAGCAGCAACATCAAGATTAATTTCGATTTCTTCATTAAAGTTTAAATAGCGCCGCAATGAACTGACGTTTCATTCAAATTCTTCAACCCAAATATAAACAAATGAAGAGCCTATCTCCTGCCTTTCAGTGTTTTTTCCGAGTCAGTTAAAACACACTTATAACCTAAGAGGTTCCAATATTTGCAAGTCTTTACATTTGCTTATATAAAACAATCCTGTAGCTAGCAGAAATGTTTGTATAATTCATATATTTTCAAATCAGTTTAGCTGACCCACAATTGGAAGCAGTAACATCTCTCAGTGTCGTTTATCACTTTTCTTCAATCGATAATAATCAAACTTATTTCTTTGAACGGAAAGTTGACAGACTTTCAATCATCAGAAAGTTTCAGACTGCACTTTAACAAAGGCTCATCGAATGACAAACATGTTTTCAAAATATTACTGATCGGTATAAAGACCATGGTCTAAATCTAAGCCGCACGACGTCTCTAATTACAGACAACCATGTTCACTTCACCAATCTAAGGAAGACTGTATGGAATTATCACATGCACGGTAATCAAGAAAAAAAACCGGAAATCGCTGTTTAATGAATTGTTTTATTTTTATAGTTTGCATTCATTGTCCAAAGTAATTTAGAATGTTGAAATAACGCTGCATCTCATCAAACGTAAATGAAAAATTCTTTTGTTTGAACGGATGGTCGACAGAGTTTCAATCGCCAAGTTGCTGATGGCAAGCTGCATTTCTCCTCATGAGTGAACCATGTAATAAAATGGTCATTATAAATTTGAATCAACCCAATATCTTTACTAATGCTACTCTTTTGAAGTGTTTCAACGCCACAGCAGAGAAGCAAGTTTAATCACTTCATTTATTTAGGAAGATTCCATGGGTTTATCACATGCAAGGCTTTTAATAAGTCGATGAATAGAAAGTTCCGTTTGATTGAATGTTGTTTGTTTAGCTTGTATTCCATTGATTTCCAGCTTCCTTAGGAACTAACATCTTATCACAAGAACGTGAAGTTCGCTTTAAGATTGCATGTCGTCACGACCAATAAATCAATTCTTATTATCGGTTCTTGCCTCAATGGCTAGCTTGTAACTTGTTTCGCGGAGTTACTTTCCTTTTATATTAAGGAATTACGCTGATAAGCTCAACAAGAAGAATGTCAATGCCGAACAACACAACGTCCTTTCTTCTCCAACCTTCGTTCGACACGTCTAACTTTTACCGTGATTTCTATGAAGTAGTGCTGCCAGTTTTGATTGCCATCGCTATTTTAGCGCCAGTGGCAGTGTTGGGAAATGCTCTCGTTTTAGCGGCAATTTGGAGGAACCCGTCTCTCAGAACACCTTCTTACATTCTGCTTGCTGCATTGGCTTTCACCGACCTTTGTACTGGAATTATTGCCGAACCATTTTTTGCAGCAAATGAGTTGATCCTCTTGGCAGATCCTCTGATCAACCTATTAGATCAAAATAGCTGGCCAACAATCTATTTGATAACAAGAACTATCGGCTATGGTTGCCAAGTATACTTTTTTAATCTGGCTTTATTTATCATAACATTGATGTCCATTGAACGATGGCTGCATATGACTCGGCGATCATGGGTAACAGTGTTTCAGCTCCACCGTATTGTGATGGTACTATTTTTCCTTCCAATTCCTTTTGCTTTTTATCTTGTAAAAGACTCTAATAGCAAAGCATTTTATTTTGCTAGTATTTCGGTTATACTGTTTTGTATTTCCGTTACTTCAGTGGCATACTTTAAAGTTTTTAGAATAATTCGTTCTCATCAACAGCAAATTCACGCCAATGAATCGGCCCAGAATTTTGCTCAACCAGCGATAAACTTTGAAAAATACAAGAAATCCGTGTTCTCGATCCTTTATATTCTGGTTATTTTTTATATAGGATACTTCCCAGTGGCCATCACTATGGGGTTGTCGCTGTTTGTTTTGGAAAATTGGAAAATGATTATTGTGCCTTTCTACGTTTCAACTGTCCTGGCTTTTTTGTCTTCTTCACTTAATCCTCTTCTTTATTTGTGGAGAATGAAAGATATTCGGAATGAAGTCACAAAACTGGTTAAACAAATACTCTGTATGGAAAACTAGATGAAAACAAGACTAAGATTGTAAAGTTTCACAGATTGAGGTCATAGACAACTTAAAAATCAATTGCAAACGTCAGTTTTATCCAGGAATCAATTTATTTATTTCTGGAAATAGCGAGTGTGTTTCTTTACTTAAAGAAAAAGTAGACGTCTTCTGCAGCTTTGACCCTTGCTAGAGATAACTTTATTTACCAGAAAGCTAGCATAACTCTGAACTATCTTGATGTGAAAAGAACAGCATTTCCCTTTTTGACTGACTAGTTTAAGAACCCAACACAAGTTTGACTGTTTTTGGCTTTATTTAGAAACCTTTGGCATCTCAAGGGTTTAAAAAGCCTTGCTGGAGGTAAATAGAAATCGAAATTAATTTGGAATGTTCAAATAACGCTGCATCTCGTCAAACGTAAATGAAAAAAAAAATACTTTTGTTTGAACATGTGGTCGACAGAGTTTCAATTACCACGTTACTGCCTCCTCACGCTGCATGTGAACCATGTAATAAAATGGTCATTATAAATTTGATTTCTACCTTATATCTTTACTAAAGCTACTCTTTTGAAGTTTTTCACCGCCGCAGCAGAGAACTATGTTTATTCACTTCATTTATTCAAAAAGACTGCATGGTTCTATCACATGCGAGGCTTTTTATAAGGCGATGAATAGAAAGTTCCGTTTGATTGAATGTTGTTTATTTAGTTTCATTGATTTCCCGCTTCCTTAGGAACAAATATCTAATCATAATAAGGTGAAGTTCGTATAAGATTGCTTGTCGTCACGACCGATAAATCAATTCTTGTTATCTGTTCTTGCTTCAATGGATAGCTTGTAACTTGTCTCGCGAAGTTACTTTCCTTTTATATCAAGGAATCACACTGATAAGCCCAATTGTTAACAACAAGAAGAATGTCAATGCCAAACAACACAACGTCCTTTCTTCTCCAACCTTCGTTCAACACGTCTAACTTTTCCCGTGATACACAAAACCGCACCTCAGATTTCTATGAAGTAGTGCTACCAGTTTTGATTGCCATCGCTATTTTAGCGCCAGTGGCAGTGTTGGGAAATGCTCTGGTTTTGGCGGCAATTTGGAGGAACCCGTCTTTCAGAACACCTTCTTATATTCTGCTTGCTGCATTGGCTTTCACTGACCTTTGTACTGGAATTTTTGCCGAACCATTTTTTGCAGCAAATGAGTTGATCCTCTTGGCAGATCCTCTCATTAACCCATTTGATCAAAATAGCTGGTCAACACTCTATTTGATAACAAGAACTATCGGCTATGGTTGCCTAGAATACTTTTTTAATCTGGCTTTATTCATCATAACATTGATGTCCATTGAACGATGGCTGCACATGACTCGGCGATCATGGGTAACAGTTCATCGGCTTTATCGTATTATGGAGGTACTATTTTTCCTTCCAATCCCTTTTGTTTTTTATATTGTAAAAGACCCTTCTAACAAAGCATATTATTTTACTAGTATTTCGGTTATACTGTTTTGCATTTCCGTTACTTCAGTGGTATACTTTAAAGTTTTCAGAATAATTCGTCGTCATCAACAGCAAATTCACGCCAACGAATCGTGCCAGAATTTTACTCAACCAGGGATTAACTTAAAAAAATACAAGAACTCCGTGTTCTCAATCCTTTATATTCTCGTTATTTTTTACATATGATACTTCCCAGTGGCCATCGCTATGGGGTTGATGCTGTTTGTTTTGGAAAATTGGAAAATGATAATTGTGTCTTTCTACGTTTCAACTGTGTTTGTATTTTTGTCTTCTTCACTTAATCCTCTTCTTTATTTGTGGAGAATGAAAGATATTCGGAATGAAGTCACAAAACTGGTTAAACAAAAACTCAGCTGTATGGAAAACTAGATGAAAACAAGACTAAGGTTGTAAAGTTTCACAGATTGAGGTCATAGACAATTTAGAAATCAATCGCAAACGTCAGTTTTATCCAGGAATCAATTTATTTATTTCTGGAAATAGCAAGTGAGTTTCTTTACTTAAAGAAAAAGTAGACGTCTTCTGCAGCTTTGACCCTTGCTAGAGATAACTTTATTTACCAGAAAGCTAGCATAACTCTGAACAATTATTTTAGCTTGATGTGAAAAGAACAGCATTTCCCTTTTTGACTGACTAGTTTAAGAACCCAACACAAGTTTGACTGTTTTTGGCTTTATTTAGAAACCTTTCGCATCTCAAGGGTTAAGCCTTGCTGGAGGTAAATAGGAAACCAAATTAATTTGGAATGTTCAAATAACGCTGCATCTCGTCAAACGTAAATGAAAAATACTTTTGTCTGAACATGTGGTCGACAGAGTTTCAATCACCACGTTACTGCCTCCTCACGCTGCATGTGAACCATGTAATAAAATGGTCATTATAAATTTGATTTCTACCTTATATCTTTACTAAAGCTACTCTTTTGAAGTTTTTTCACCACCGCAGCAGAGAACCATGTTTATTCACTTAATTTATTCAAAAAGACTGCATGGTTTTATCACATGCAAGGCTTTTTATAAGGCGATGAATAGAAAGTTCCGTTTGATTGAATGTTGTTTATTTAGTTTCATTGATTTCCCGCTTCCTTAGGAACAAACACTGGATCTAATCACAATAAGGTGAAGTTCGTATAAGATTGCTTGTCGTCACGACCAATAAATCAATTCTTGTTATCGATTCTTGCCTCAATGGCTAGCTTGTAACTTGTTTCGCGGAGTTACTTTCCTGATATACTTACAAGCTCAATTGTTATCAACAACAAGGATATCAACGCCGAACAAAACAACGTCCTTTCTTCTCCAACCTTCGTGCCTTTCTACGTTTCAACTGTCCTGGCATTTTTGTCTTCTTCACTTAATCCTCTTCTTTATTTGTGGAGAATGTAAGATATTCGAAAAGAAGTCAAACAAATGGTTAAAGGAATATTCTGTAATGACAACTAGATAACAAAAAGACAAAGATTGTGATCATTTGTAGAGAGAACGTAGCTTTAATAGAGACTATTAGGGTATTAGAAACCAATGGCGAACATATTTTTTATCCAATTATGAATTTAGTTATCTCTATTGGCGAGTAGACTTGTCAAACCTGGATGTGAATTGTGTACAGGTTATAAACGAATGGACAATCCACGGACACACAAGCAAAGCCAAACACCCACAGCCCCAATCCTTCAGTCTTTTGAAATTTTAGGCTGGAGCTCAATCTCAAAGACAAGGTCTGTCGGATATGCGTTCGTTGATTCTTAAGCATACAGAGGATTTAGAACTACACGAATACTGGGAATTACTGAATAAAAAAAAGTGGAAAAAATATCTATATAGTATATAAGTGTAGTTTTTTTTTCTCAACATTTAACTTGATAATGACCGAAGAGCGTCGAATTAAAACGTCATTCAATCTTATGGTTAGTTTCCATCGTAAAAACTTTGAATAACCCCCAGGAATAATTAACTATTGTATTGGATGAAAGTGAGTAAAAATAAGACAACTGAAACAGAACGCTTGATGTTGATTCTTCTTTGAATACTTTATTTGCTTAATTAATACAGAAAACAGCTTAAGTTATATTCTTTGAGTGTTGTGTTTATTGACTACATAATTAAAATTGAATTGAACTAATAAAATATACATTAGTTCGACAAAAAAAGACGCCCCTGAACCAACTAAACAAGACGGTGTCGTCTTTAAGATTCCAGGTCAATGCAGCGAAGTATATATTGGGGAAACATGGAGAGCGATGAAAGAAAGGAACACGACAGAAATGTACGGCTTGCTCGTACAAAATCTCCGAATTCTCGGAACACGGTAATGGCTAGGTGTCCCCCGCGACCTTAACGATGATAGAGACCCCGGTTACAATAGAAAAAAAGAGTTTAGCTCTCCCAAAACAAACTCTTTCGACTGTCTAATTTATGAGCGATGTTTAAAAAATCTGATTTCAAAGCAGTCGCAAAAACTTCCCTGACAAAATAGAGTAAAAATTGTCTGCAGTGAAGTGGACCCCGATTATTAAAGGCAAAGGCAAAGCTCTTTTTTGTGTTACTTGTGACAGTTCGATTCATGTGCTATGCCGAAGTTATAGGAATTCACTTTCTTGTTGGATCGAATCAGCGCTACAACCTCTGCATTGAAACAGAGAATTCAAAAAGCAGACTGCTTTATATAGCGTTCTCGCGTCGAATATAGATCAAAACGCTTTCATGGTAACGTGCCCCGGACAAAAAGGCCCTTGGCGTTTAGTATGTGGAATAAACTATGGGGCAAATGCAGCTATTTTTTGCTCGCGGGAAGTTATTTTCCTTTTTTTTAACGTAAATTAATCACTTTCTTTATACTGCACATGAAGATGGCGTTTTGTTTGGAGGCGTTTTCATCGGCTTCCCGCACCTTTGCGCATGAGATGAGTTATTTACTGTTTTTTTTTTTTTTCCTTTTTTTTTTTGGCTCTCAACGCGAGTCTTAAAAACTGCACGATCGCTGAGACCCAAATGACCTGTTTGACTGCACGGAGAGAGTTAAATGAAGTTATCATATGCGCCAAGAAGTATCCGGTAATAATCTGTTAAAGTCAGTCTAATAAGATAACAAGCCTGCTTTGCATTGTCGGGAGTGATCAACAGCTTAAGGACATCGCTTCTTTCATTGCTGATAAAACAGCCAAAACTGCATGCTGAAAACCTCCAGGTATGATCTTCAGCTACTCAACATCAATGTACTGTCCTCTTAATATTTGGATCGTAAGGTACAATGTAGTGGGTTTCAAGAGTAGACAGTTTGCGGCGCCCTTTATTTTGTCATAATTTTCTTTCTCGATCTCTGAACGCAGGAAAAGAATCGCGCAAGAAACGGACGCCAGCGCAAAACGGGAGGCACGAGCTGTGTTAAAAGATGTAGAGGCTATGAACAGCTTATTTCAAGAGCTGAGTTTGAGAATTAGAGAATCATGTCTTTTGATGAGAGAGACTTGACAGTTCCGTATTTTGGCAAGTCAATGTAAGTTTTATTTACTTCTTCCCCAAGTAATCTTTTTTTTTTTTCTCACAACAAAAGCTGATTCGATAACCTTTTATTGCGAACTTGGGTTAGATAACCTATATGAAAAACAAAACCGCTTTATTTTTAGTGAGCTAAGTGTGTGAGATAATCTATTGGCAAGGAGCTTAAGGACTGATTGCTTCATATTATATCAGAAAGAGCGTACTGAAAAAGTCAATTATGTTTTTCGGCTTGCTAAGTAATCAACGTTGTGTTACAAAACATCAAATTACTTTCGTTGCAGTATATATATTTAGCAAGTGAGTTTCAAGAGTGTAAAGTTCACAGCCGTGTCTTTACTTGTATTTTTTTTCTATCTTTGAACGCAGGAAAAGAATCGCGCGAGAGCTGTACGCCAGTGCAGAACGGAAGGCGCGAGGTTTTGCGTTAAAGGTCATTCCCCCGAAATAGAACTGAACATAGATTTTCAACCAAACCTTGCCCTCTGATTGGTTACCTTAAGGGAACTTAAATTTTAAAATTAAAAGGGGGTCACCACATTCGTTTAGGAGCAGGAAGACCTTGTATATACCACATAATTCCTAGATAATTCCTTTGCGAATACTGGCAAGGTACACGTTTCCGATGATAATCTTTTTTTCAAACATAGGAATATTGATCTGTATTATAGAAAGAATTTGATCGTTGCACCCAAAATACGAGAAAAATTTGATAGTTACCCTTACTCGTTTACGAGTAAACGACGATTTATTTCTCTCGCGGACTAATAAGTTGCATGGAAAAAAGCCGCCATTTTGTTTATGTGCGCGCACAAATTACGCGTAAAATTTTGCGCAGTAAGGATGCGCAATGCAATACAGGGCAATGACTTTAATATTAATGAGGCTATGAACAGTCTATCTAGCTATTTCAAATGATGAATTTCAATTTGTGAATTAGAGAAAGCCAAACCTTTTGATGGGCGAAACTCGACAGTTCTGTGTTAATTTGGCAAGTCAAAGTAAGTTTTGATTTACATCTGGTCAATTAACAACAAAAGCTTATTCGATAACCTTTTGTTGTGAAGTTGGCTATTGTTCTTTCCAAGCCGATAAAACTTTCATTTACGCGAGACTTGATAATTCAGCAAGGCAAAATAAACAAGTTTTATTAGTTAATTAATTGTCACACCGCATGATAAAATGTGAGAAAAAACTGTTTTATTGAGCTGAGCGGAAGGGTGAGATAATCTATTGTTTTTGTTTTGTTTTTGTTTCGTTTTGTCAAGTCAGTTTTTAGCTACTTACAACATGAGATGACACGATCGATGCCAACAATATTCATTGCTGAGATTAGAGAATTTAATCAAAACGGTTTGATTCAAAACACGCAGACTACTGAAACTACACGAAAACTACTGAGCGTTTTAAATGTCTTTTATGCTTGGTTTGATTAGTGGGTGGGTGAGATAATCTATTGTTCTTTTCAAGTCACTTTTTAGCCACTTGCAAGGTGAGATCAATCTTTTTGTAGTGAAGCTAATTAAGACGTAAACAGACACTTTACTCTCTTTTCAAATCCTTTCAATTTGTCAACAATAGAGTTCAAAACACCACGCGTCCAACCAGAGATATAAATTGAAATACCAAGTTGTTCTCATTAGCTTGAAACAGCCACTGTTCGCGTCACCACACGAAACCCAGCCTTTAGTGATGTCTTCTCGCTGCGGAGCTCTTGCCAAGCAGTCTCTTTCAGTGGATTCTGTAAAACGTTATTTGGGCTTCGATTCTTTCCGAACGGAGACCGAATCACTCCGAGCGCCGATTTGGAAGACGACTACGAGCCGTCGTTTGGACTTCGGAGAAACCGACCCGTCTGTGCGATCAAGCTTCCTTGGTAAGTGAAAGAAATGCACATTTATAAATAAGTTTATTAAGGGAGGTTGGTTTGGCATAACAGTGAAAATTGTCTTGAATTGTTGCTAGTCAGAGTGTACCAATTAAATCGGGGATTCGGCGATTAAATACGGTTTCAGTTTTCAAACTTTTCTCGACTGTTCAGATCAAAATGTCCCAATCTCTGTCGCGGAAGTTTAGCCAGTGCACTTTCATATGTCGTCCTAAGAAAAGTTTGTTTTACTCGATCTAAACTGTCAAAAGATGGTCTATAAACTTTTAGTTGTATTACTGATATTCAGATTAAGTTCTCTGAAACTATTCGTTTTGTATGAGCTGTTGTGTTTTGTTCGCAAGAAGAAAATTGCAAATAAACCGTTAAGGCTTTGCGGACAATATTACTTCGTCAAAAAAAAAAGATTAGAGTCAGAAGTTAGAGTTTTTGTTTTCATCGTGCTTGCGCCTGAACGGGGCTAAACTTCAAAAGTGTATTTCCCGATTGCTTTGTCTTCGTTCAGTTTATCTCAAAGATTCAAACTTTTATCCGGTTTGCTGGGCCACCAATTTCGCGCGCACAAAAGTTATTTTAAACTTTCGTCATCTCGCTCAAGTACCAGCGCTATCACTAACAACACGTTTTCATTTCATTAAGATCTCCTTTCGAACCGAATCGACTTTGATTCAGTGGTCATGTCTTCGTGCAGCGAGGGAAAGACATTCTTTACCGCCGAGCAGAAGGAAGCGCTTGAAGCTGAGTTCAGGAGAAGGAAGTATCCAACTCGCAATGAGAAAGCTTCGCTGGCTGCTAAACTTGACATTGGTGTCACTAAAGTACAAGTATGTCTGTGAAAATTTGCTGCTCTACATATTACTTACTTGTAGCAGGTTGCACTAAAAAAAAAAAAAAAAAAATCGATGTCCTGCCAACAGAGAGGGTCGAATAGCTTGATTTGTGCAACTGTAAATGTGATTACGTTACCTAGACGAATTCTCTGTAACGTGACGTCGTTCTATGTTATGATGAGCTGTTATGGCTAGAGCGTTCCGTAGAATTATCACATCACAGACTTTGTTCCGCTTTTAAAATGACGACAATGTAAAAAGAAACCATCTAGTTCGACTACAATGTGAGGAATGCTTGCAGCGGATTTAATAGCGAGTGAATTTACGTTAGTGCGTTTCATGAACTATTGTTTCACATATTGTTGATTTACTTGAGAAATACAATAAACTGAAGTTCACATGTTCGCATAATTAAGTTCCTTTATTGAAGATACGTTTGCATTGTAGAATCAGCGAACACTTTTCACGCTGTATTCGAAGAAATTTCCAGCGGAAAAATAAGCGAGGGGAAGCATTTCAATTACTTTGGCATCTGTTTTAACTTCACGTACCGATAATCTAGGAACATATGGAGCGTTTAAATCTCACTCTCTATTTTTAAGACAAAATATAGTTATTTAGACAAAATATTGTTTTATTCAAATCATTTTGAATCAATTTATCTCAATTTATGCTCTTTTAACGACGTTTTCATTTTTCTCTTTTTCTCTTTATTATTCTTGGAGTAAACTACTGACCACGTCAAATAAAGGGTTGAGTAATTGATTTATATGTTATCTTTTCAACTTATAGACATGGTTCACTAATCGTCGCAGAAAGTGGCGGAAAGAGCAGAAAAAAGGTGCTGTTGGCCCATCGGGAAACCGTCCAGTCCTCCCATGCGTGTCGCTGATTCAGACTTCATGTAAGCGGTCCTTTGAGAGCACTGTACACAACGGGGGCTACCCACAGTTCCATGCGCAGCCCCAAGTTCCGTTCGCTGCAGCAACGCAGTCCTTTGCCGCCAGCTCTAGGACACGACTGTATCATCAGCAGCCTCTCCCTGTACGCAGTCCACCCGTTACCACAGAAACTGGACCGTTGCCATACCAACAATTGTACCCACCATTTTCTGATCCAGTGCACTGGAACCCGCAGCAGGAGCCAGAGATCAATCGCATCGTCCAGCAGACCGCAGACCCACCATACCCAGCGCACGACTCGCTGCTTCCAGTAAATCCTGTTAAACCGGATACCAGACGCCTCACAGATGAGTACCCATTCTCCTATTCCGTCGCAAAAGATCTGCCACACATCTTTGCAAACCTGGAAGACGATGAAGTTCTGGACCGTCCGCTGACACCCTCTTTTGAGCCACCTACTAATTATGAACCATTGCGGGATTCCTTCGCGCACCAATCAGCCCAGTTCCATAGCGACCCGGACAGTTTAGCCAAACAAGACTTCATCGATCGTGAGTTACCCGACAACAGATACTTGATTCAGCCAAACAGTTATAGTTCATGTTGCTATGGGAGCAACGAGATGTTATCTCCGCCGTTAAGAGATATCTCCTGCGATTTTATTTCCAAAAGAAGAAGTTTTGTCCTTTGCAGGCAAGACTGATTTCATGTAAATGAACTATTGTGTTTTATTGCACTTCAGTGTCAGTCAGATACGTTTTTTTGGTTTATATTTTCCGCGCGGAAGTAGTGTTAGGTTAAGTAGACAAGAATATAATTGCTCTCGTGCGATAAAAAAAGTACGATATTTTATTTCTCGCTTTCTTGTAAGATTTATTAGGCTCGTTACAATATTTATACATCAGGTGGCCTTTGCGCGAGGCAAGCTATTCATGTTGTCTACTCTTTATAATGTTAAATAAAAAAAAAAGTTAGAATGATTTTTGTTGAGCTGTTATTCCCAAATCCAAAAAACGACAGTCAATTGAAGGGGAGGAGAAGCATTGACGAACCAAATAACGGCTTAGCAAAAGTTAATAATAACGTTAATCGACGTTTCGATGTATCTAACATCATTTTCAAGAATAAAAGTTTGTTTTGTGCCAAAGTTGTTTAAAAATGGTTGAGTTTTGAATTTTTTTTTTTTTTAATATTATTATCATTGAATCTGATTCAATCCGCCCGAAGCTTTTTGCACTTAGCATAATACCACGCTCAATGGAATGAACACAATTAACATTCAAAACTCAACCATTTTTAAAAAAAACTTTGACACAAAACGAACTTTTGTTCTTGAAAATGATGTTGGATACATCGAAACGTCGATTTACGTTATTATAGATTTTTGCTATTAAGTGCTTTTAATAGCAAGCAGCTTATAATCCGATCAAATAACGGCTTACCCCACTAATACTTGAACGAATAGTTCAGATTTAACAGAGATACTATTAAATAACCAGACATCAAGTGAACGGAAAATTTGTCCAGCGACTGCATGTTGAAAAAGTCCAGCTATGTTTTTCGCTACTTACGTAATCAACCTCGATGTGCTGTCCTCTTAATATTTCGATTGTAAGGTAATGGGTTTCAATGGTAGACAGTTCACAGCTCCCTTTATTTTGTCATAATTTTCTTCTTCGATCTCTGAACGCAGGAAAAGAATCGCGCAAGATGCGGACACCAGCGCAAAACGGGAAGCAGGAGTTGCGTTAAAAACTATAGAGGCTATGAACAGCCTATTTAAATTCAAGAGCTGAGTTTGAGAATTAGAGAATCATGTCTTTTGATGAGCGAAACTTGACAGTTCCGTTTTTTGGCATGTCAATGTAAGTTTTATTTACTTCTTCCGCAAGTAATCACTTTTTTTTCTCATAACAAAGCGGATTCGATAACCTTTAATTTTGAAGCTTGGTGAGATAACCTTTTACTAGTAATAGATATGGAGAACAAAACCGTTTTATTTTTAGTGGACAAAGTGTGTGAGATAATCTATTGGCTAGGAGCTAGGACATTGCGGGCGCGTTTGTTTGGGAATATATTCCGGCTATTCTGCTCCTGGGAGCAGAATAGCCGGAATGGAAATCCAAGTATTCCGGAATAGGAAGAGCAGCCAAATGAACGCTAACTTGCATTATTCCAATTATTCTTATTCCGGATTGATCCCAAACGAACGCGCGTTGCATTTGATTGCTTATGAGAAAGAGCATACTGAAAAGGTCCAACTTTGTTTTTCGCAAGCTAAGTAATCAACACTGTGTTACAAAACATCAAATTACTTACGTTGAAGTAGATCTATTTAGTAAGTGAGTTTCAAGAGTGTATACTTCACAGCTGTCCCTTTACTCGCAGGAAAAGAATCGCGCGAGAACTGGACGCCAGTGCAGAACGGAAGGCGCAAGGTTTTGCGTTAAATATTAGTGAAGTTATGAACATTCTATTTCAAAAGATGAATTTGAGAATAAAATAAAACCTCTTGATGGGCGAAATTCGACAGTTCTGTGTTATTTTGGCAAATCAAAGTAAGTTTGGTTTACATCCGCTCAATGAATCAAGTTTTTTTTTTTCTCACAAGAAAAGCTGTTTCGATAAACTTTTGTTGCGAATTCAGCAAGGCAAAATAAGCAAGTTTTTATTAGTTAATTAAGTGTCACTCCGTCTGATAAAATGTGAGAAAAAACTGTTTAGTGAGCTAAGTGGAAGGGTGAGATAATCTATTGTGTTTTTTGTTTGTTTGTTTTCCTTTTTTCTTTTCAAGTCAGTTTTTAGCCACTTACAACATGAGATGACACGATCGATGCCAACAATTCATGGCTGAGATTAGGTAATTTAATCAAAACGGTTTGATTCAAAAAACGCAGACAGAACTGGTTTGAAAACTACTGAGCGTTTTTAATGTCTTTCATGCTTGGTTTGGTTAGTGGGTGGGTGAGATAATCTATTGTTCTTTTCAAGTCATTTTTCAGCCACTTACAAGGTGAGGTCAATTTTTTTGTAGTGAAGCTAATTAAGATGTAAACAAACACTTCACCGTCTTTTCAAATCCTTTCAATTTGTCAACAAAAGAGTTCAAAACACCACGCGTCCAACCAGAGATATAAATTGACAAACTAAGTTGTTTTCATTAGTTTGAAAAAGCTACTGTTCGCGTTATTACACAAAACCCAGCCTTTAGTCATGTCTTCTCGTTGCGGAGCTCTTGCCAAGCATTCTCTTTCACTGGATTCTATGAAACGTAATTTGGACTTCGATTCCTTCCGAACGGAGACCGAATCACTCCGAGCGCCGATGTGGAAGACGACCACGAGCCGTCGTTTGGACTTCGGAGAAACCGACCCGTCTGTGCGATCAAGCTTCCTTGGTGAGTGAAAGAAATGCACATTTATAGGTTTATTAAGGGAGTTTGGTTTGGCATAACAGTGAAAATTATCTTGAAATGTTGCTAGTCAGAGTGTGCCAATTAAATCGGAGGTTCGGAATTTTATCACGGTTTCAGTTTTCAAGTTTTTCTTGACCGGTTGGGATCAAAATATCCTAATCTCTCTCGCCGAAGTTTAGATGTGATTTTACATGTCCTCCTAGGAAAATGTGTTTTGCTTGATCTAAAATGTCAAAGGATGGTCTATAAACGTTTTGGTGTCATCGGTCTTCAGATTAAGTTCTCTGAAACTATTTGTTTTGTATGAACTGTTGTATTTTGTTCGCAAGAAGAAAAATGCAAATAAACTTAAGACTTTGCGGAGAATATTACTTCGTCAAAAAAAGACTAAAGTCAAAACTGCTTGCGCCTGAATGGGGCTAAACTTTAAAAGTGTATTTCCCGATTGCTTTGTCTTCGTTGACTTTATTTCAAAGATTCAAAGTTATCCGATTTGCGTTAAAGTTTGCTGGGCAACCAAATTCGCGCGCAAAAAAGTTATTTCAAAATTTCTAAATCTCACTAAGTATGCTAGCTAAGTATTCACACCATCACCAACATTACCTTTTCCTTTATTTAGATCTCCTTTCGAACCGAATCGACTTTGATTCAGTGACTGTGTCTTCGAGCGGCGAGGGAAAGACATTCTTTACCGCCGAGCAGAGGGAAGCGCTTGAAGCTATGTTCCACAGAAAGAAGTATCCAACTCGCAATGAGAAAGCTTCGCGGGCTGCTAAACTTGACATTGGTGTCACTAAAGTACAGGTATGTCTGGGAATATTTGCTGTTCTACATATTACTTACTTGTAGCAGGTTGAACGATGAAAGATGTCCTGCCAAGAGAGCCGGTCGAATAGTTTGTATTTGTGATTACGTTACTAGACGAATTCTCTGTAAGGTGGCGTCGTTTTGTGTTATGACTAGAGCGCTCCGTAGAATTATCACATCACAGACTTCGTTCCACTTTTAAAATGACGACAATTAAAATGTAAAAAGAAACCATCTACTAGTTCGACAACAATGTGAGGAATGCTTCCAGCTTGATTCAATAGCGAGTGAATTTCCTTTATTGCGTTTTATGAACTATCGCTTCACATACATGTTGATTTACTTGAGAAATACAATAAACTGAAGTTCACATGTTCGCATAAGTTCCCTTATCGAAGATCTGTTTGCATTGTAGAATCAGAACACTTTTCACGCTGTATTCGAACAAATTTCCAGCGGAAAAATAAGCGAGGGGAAGCATTTCAATTACTTTGGCATCTGTTTTAACTTCACGTACCGATAATCTAGGAACATATGGAGCGTTTAAATCTCACTTTCTATTTTTAAGACAATTTTAACTATTTTTACAATTTTTTCATAGTTATTTAGACAAAATATTGTTTTATTCGTATCAGTTTGAATTAATTTATCTCAATTTATGCTCTTTTAAAGACGGTTTCATTTTTCTCTATTTATCTTTATTATTCTTGGAGTAAACTACTGACCACGTCAAATAAAGGGTTGAATAATTGATTTATATGTTATTTTTTCAACTTATAGACATGGTTCACTAATCGTCGCAGAAAGTGGAGGAAAGAGCAGAAAAAAGGCGCTGTTGGAACGTCAGGAAACCGTCCAGTCCTCCCAGGCGTATCGCTGATTCAAACTTCATGTAAGCGGTCCTTTAAGAGCACTGTAAACTCCAGGTGCTACCCACAGTTCCATGCGCAGCCCCAAGTTCCGTTCGCGTCAGCATCGCACCGGGTCACGCAGTCCTTTGCCGCCAGCTCTAGGGCACGACTGTATCACCAGCAGCCCGTCCCTGTACGCAGTCCACCCGTTGCCACAGAAAGCGGACCGTTGCCATACCAACAATTGTACCCGCCATTTTCTGATCCAGTGCACAGGAACCCGCAGCAGGAGCCAGAGATCAATCGCATCGTCCAGCAGACCGCAGTCCCACCATACCCCGCGCACCACTCGCTGTTTCCAGTAAATCCTGTTAAACCGGATACCAGACGCCTCACAGATGAGTACCCATTCTCTTATTCCGTCGCAAAAGAACTGCCAAACATCTTTGCAAACCTGGAAGACGATGAAGTCCTGGACCGTTCGCTGACACCCTCCTTTGAGCCACCTACTGATTATGAACCATTGTGGGATTCGTTTGCGCACCAATCAGCCCAGTTCGTTAGCGACCCGGACAGTTTGGCAAAACAAGATTTCATCGATTGTGCGTTACCCGACAACAGATACTTGATTCAGCCAAACAGTTACAGTTCATGTTGCTATAGGAGCAACGAGATGTTATCTCCGCCGTTAAGAGATATCCCCTGCGATTTTATTTCCAAAAGAAGAAGTTTTGGCCTTTGCAGGCAGAACTGATTTAATGTAAATGAACTACTGTGTTTCGAATAAATCATCCTTTACCTCAAGTGCGATTCAGGGTCAGTCAGATACGTTTTTTTTTATTATTTTCCGCGCGGAAGTAGTGTTAGGTTAAGTAGACAAGAATAGAATTGCTCTCGTGCGATAAAAAAGTACGATATTTTATTTCTCGCTTTCTTACAATATTTATACATCAGTTGGCCTTTGCCTGAGGCAAGCTATTCGTTTAGTCTACTCTTTGTAATGTTGAATAATAATAAAAAAAGTTGGAATGTTTTTGTTGAGCTGTTATTTTTGTGGGGTCGACACTATTGCATGAAAACTACCAGACATCCTATCAGATTGAACGGAAAATTATGCGTCACACTCGTACGACCTCGTACTGGTATTTTCGAAGTAAACTCCTCGGCCAAGTTCCAAACCACTCACAAAGTAGCACTTTAAACTAACTTCCGCGCAGTTTATATAACGACCGGTTTTTCACGGAAGCCAAGGTCAGTTGAATCAGTGCATTAATTCTATTTACATTTTCCTAGCACCTCTTCCTGTCACATGTGAAAACAAAAGTGGATCGCTGCTACAAAAATCGACAAGATTCCCAAAAGACAAAAGAATAAAATAATCTTCATCCCCCTTCCCCCAGCCATTATATTCAAGCTCCTCTCGAGGCCCCCAGTAAAAAAAAAATGCGTCATACCCAGATTTTCTTTGACAGGTTGGCTGGCTTAGTGAGGGACCCTCTGTGATAATTACGTGAAGTACGCGATTAGATTACAGGGTTGACGATAAAAAGGTGCGCTTTCATGGAGTGCTTACCTCAAAACAGTTAAACATTATGAGCTTAGGTGCCTCTAGTTAAACGAAATTGTCCTAGAAAAAAAAAAATTGTGTTCAGCAGGCCTGCCCGGGATTTTTTGCTATCAGGAAGTTGTGGTTTGTTTATTGTTGGATACTACTTCCGGTTGGGCTATCGAATTCTGGGTAATAACGCAGGCGCTCTTGCACAAAGTGGGCAGAACCGACCGGCTGTGATGGAATGAAAGTTTGTTGTTTTTGTTCGCTGAATAGAATGACTTGTGAATGTCGCTAGCCCACGATTTCTCGTCAGTTCAATGACGAATGATGCCCGATATAGATCAGTTGTGTTCGTTATGATATAATTATGACTTCTCCAAAGATTCCCGAAGGTCTGCAGGCTTTCCTGCAACACGCCGAGAGTTTACATCCGTCGAACAATGCTCGTCGAGAGAATGGTTTTGCCAAAGAATTTCAGGTATGTTGTTGCTAGAGGTTTTTTCAACCTAGGTACGAATAGCAACAAATTTCTAAGTCCCAAGCTAGCTCATACCCACTCACATTGAAGAATTGGTCACGAAAAATCGCTTGAAATGTTGATAACAAAACCGAAATGTTGGGTTATTGCCGTGTTTTCGCTTAATGTGCAAGCTAAATTGATCATTTATCATAACGCCAGGTTAATTTCGGTTCACTCTATATGACAAACAGGTCATTGCACAATCTGTAGTTAACTGCAGTAAATTGAGTTTTGTAGTTGAAATTTTTAACCTGTCCTTCAAAAGTCACCATTATTTTAAGTGTATTAATGTGTAAGCTTATATCAGTAAACATGTAATTGATCATAAATCAATTATTAATTCAAAGCTCAATTTCCCAAAGATGGCCTTTTGTTGTCCTAAAATTGAGTCTGCACTGCGTCAAGACAGGGCTGCAGCAGCCTTTAATATAAAAATGTTCATATGATATGGAATTGCGTAGTGTATGTTTGGATGAACCTTTCCAGCTAGTGATTTCCTTGTTTATAATTGGCAAATAAATTCACCAGCGATTCTGCAGCAACCCCCCTGGTGTTATACTCTTGCACTCTACAAAACTGAAACTTTTTCAGCCAATCAAGTTCTACAATTCTGCGGCAACCCACTCCCCTGTTTGTGTGTGAACTCCTGCACCCCACCAAATTGAAACTGAGATAATCATGAAATTACTGAACCATCAGATTTTTAATTTTCTCTCGTGACTTTTTAAAATGGTGGACATAGAGTGCAAATGGGGAAAAATATCACTGTGCATGCAGTGAGGAGAGAAATTTTTTGTTGTGATTTTTGCTTACCAGTGATCAAATTTATTTATTGCTGCAGTGAATTATAGAATAGGCATGACATTACTTCTAGATAACCAGCATAGACTTGTATTTATAAACAATGGCCTCCATTTGGTGTGAAAATATGCACAAATATTTGTCCACGGACATTATCTGCTCCGGGGAAGCAAACACTTTTCCGAGAGTGAAGCTTGAGTAAAACTATGAGTTTCGAGGAACAGATACAGTGTAATGTCCAAGGACATCTGTGCATGTTTTTGAAGCCAAATGGATGCTATTGTGTTTAGTATCCTCCAAATATTTTCTTTCAAGGCTGCATTTTGGGAGACCTTTCCTCAAAGCTTTTAAACATCAAAGGAATTCTATCAGCGCTCAAAATATTATTAGTCTGTTCCAAGTGTTTCATTTTAACAATTTACTGAGGATAATTTAAGCTTAATGCGTGAACGTAAAATGGCAAAGTGTGAAAACTGGGGAATATCACTTGGGGAGTATCGTCTGATATTCCCCAGTTTTGGCTGCATTGCGTGACGTGTTTAGACCAATTGCGTGCGCAAAATATATAAGGATGGATTATAAAATTTGGTATGGATGGTATTAACAGTGTAACAACAAATCATAATTTAATAATCCTAGGATAGATACAGACAGTTTTGAATTCAAAAAAACATGTTTCATATGAATGCAGGTTATTGAAAACATGTTTTTCAATTTCAAAACCTGTGTATTGCACCCAAGGCAATATTGACATGGCATACTGTGAAATATGTGTTTTTATTTCCATTTCTAGCAATTGAAGGATATGTCCTCCAAGTTAAAAAGAGATCCAGAATATACCACTCATCATGGAGAACTTGATTACAATCGACCTAAAAACCGATATAAGGACATTTTACCATGTAAGTGCTGGCTGTCACTGAGTAGGTGGCGAAAGTAAAAAGAAAAGTAGCTGGGGGACAAAATTTTGTTGTTTCATATATTTTTGGTTTTCCAGTGGTTTTGTTGCAAAGAAGAAAGGCTGAAACTCATAGTAACTGGGGGAATTCCCCGGTTCCTGGCCCTTAGTGAAAGCCCTACATGTATATGAGCCATGGCTGGTACAAGCTTGAAAAGAGTTTCAGATGTGCTTACGTGTATAACAAGGGGATTGTATTAACAGGAGGGAGGGGCTTACCACATAAAAAGAACTCATTTGGAAATGAGTTGGCAAAAAACAATTTAAAGGCCCTGATTGGCAATATAAAAAGGAAATCACTTCAATTTTATGAAATAAGTACATGTATGTAGCTGGCTTCTCTTAGCAAGGTTGGGCAAAGTTTCCAACACTGTTCAAGATCATCAGCCATTGGTCAGGTGCTTAAAGAAAGCACTGTATATACAGGACTGCAAATAACAGTTGGTCGTCCATTTATGGCTGAAATTTGCCATTCTGTTGACACAATTACAAATCACATGTGAGAATAGCCACTGGAAAATGTGTTAACCTTTGCACTTATTATCACCATACGGCAGATTCAGATGTGATGTCTGACCAAAATTGTGGCCTTGTCGGACACTGGCCTTTCAAGGGAAAGTAATCATTTGCAGTCCTGAATATGAAGGTGATATGTGATCTGCGAAGATCACATATCACCTTCATATATATCCGCAGTTCATATATGAATCATTTTATATACATTACATCATTTCACTCCTTTCACGGGAAAATACGAACTCACATTGACCTCGCTCCCAATGTGTGGCTTCATAGCTCAGTCGGTAGAGCATCGCACCGGTTTCGCGGAGGTTACGGGTTCGAATCCCGTTGAAGCCCTGATTTTTTTTCAGGCTCCTTTATTCCAATTGCTTAAATTTGAAATTGACTGCGAAGATCACATATCACCTTCATATATATCTGCAGTTCATATATGAATCATTTCATATACATTACATCAGTCCTGAATATGTTTATACGTACATGCGATTTGTTATCTGTTAATTGTGGATACCCAAATATTTACTGATAGTTGTGCAACATTTAATACTATTTTATTCAATTTTTCTAGTTGACAATAATCGTATTGTCCTACCATCGTTGCCTGGTATACCTGGATCAGATTACATCAATGGAAATTATGTCAAGGTACATAATATGTAGGATCAACTAGTTACAGTGAAGAAGGAAAGGGATGACTGACTCTCAAGCTCACTCTGTACCAACTTGAGAGAAATGCTTGAGAATTGTGAATTAAACTAGGCGTGGACAAAGTTCAGACGAGATCAACTCAGATTGTGGTTTGAATAATCTTGAAAAGCAGCCATTCAAGAACGAGGGAATACACAATTTTAGCTGCTATTCTTATTCAAATCAATGATCTGAGTTGATCCAGTCCAACTTTTGTTCCTGTGCATTTAAAATGCTATGTTCATCATCTGGTGATTATAATAACCAGGTCATAAGCTGCATCTCTTTACCAATCTACATATAAATGGCCAGGGCATCTGACAAGATGCGGTGGCATGGATCTGCATAATTCGCTAACTTCCGTACTTCATACCATTTTCCGTATAAAACAGAAAAAAATTGCTTCATATTTAATGATGCCAAGCAGCTGCTTACCATCCTCACAAACAGAAATTTTGAAGAAATTGATTATTTTGAAACAGTTTTTCTCCTAAAATAGCGACGAAAACACACTACAGTACTTCAATCATAAACAATTTGTAACCTCCAGGCGTTCCAGGCGTGTTTTTGCATTGGGCCTGGACACCAGTTTTGTTTTAACATGTATTTCTATTAGTTGAAAAGCATATTACCATTTCATGGAATAGCAATAATTGATAAGAAACTGTGTTGAAAACTCCAACTCCTTGTCTTCTTTCACTTGTTTGGTCTATCGGTCATCTGTGGTTAATCATAATTAACATGGATAAATTTGTCATCAAAGAGACCAAGAAGAATAATCTTCACTTGGTTGTACAGTTAACAGCAAAGACTTGCAACAAGTCGACCTCATGGGCTAGACAAGCGACAAATTAAGCAGCCAAGCAAAGCGAACTTTGCAGCCTAGTGAGGGAAGTGCCAAAAAAAAAATGACAGAATGTCTTTGCTGACAGTCTTATAACAGCAAAGGATAGAGTGAGCCAGTATTGTAGAGTTTTTAATGCAGATAATGGATTTTTATTTTGGCTAACATGCATTGTTGTATTAGATCTCGTAAGGAAATCTGTCCTTGACAAGCACCTTAAATTATCCATGCATAAGAAATGAACTACATTGTAAACCTGGGCCATTCAGTGTTATTTAGCTTGGAATTTCATGTACAAGCCAAGTTCACAACAACAACAAAAAAAGAGCTATGTACGTCTGAACACCGCTGACTACAAGGGAACACTGGCACTCTTTGTTGTTAACTCTGTTAAATTGCATTTAACTGCATTTAAATTTGACCCTTATTGTGATTGGTGCCTTGATGAATGGGCTCTGATTCTTTGACCTGAACTTATGGTGTGATTGGCTTCAAAATATTGGGTGGCCTCCATTGAGTTTATTGCACTCTGTATAATGATAATTACTCATGACAAGCAGATATGCATCAGCGCTCCAAGCTGTGACCATTTTGGTCACCATGGAGAGTGAAAATAAAATTTGGCAACTAAATTTTCCACATGGCAGGTTGCCAATTTGGCAACCAGTTCAGTGCAAAGGCTGGGCTGGCTAGGCATCAACAATGTTTTTTACCGTTCAATTACTTTGCCAAACAAATTTGACCGCAAAACTTTCCATTACAACTATTTCAATCGCCTATATCTTGCTTATCTTTATTGTGTTGTTTGATTTTACTTTTCCATCATTTAACTGAACTGTCTTCCTTACCTGTTTCTTCGAACATGTATTTACTTTTCTGCATGATAATTGAAACAGTCCAACAACAAAAACTCTTCAATACAAACAAATTAAGTACGTCAAGTTTTTCGGACGATTTTAATGGTCAGCTCATCATGGTCAGCGGTATTCATGTAAGGTGACATAAGGTGTCTTTTAAAAACACTTTGCTTTCGGCAACCAAATTTTTCTAGTGGCAACCATTTTACAAAAGGAAGTCGCCAGAAGGCCACTTCTAAAAAAACTTGAGCTTGGAGCACTGTGCATACATGTATCCATGTTTTGCAGTTCAATTTTGTTCTTGGTTCAATTATTTTTTATTTTCCTTTGATTTTGGGTGTGGTAATAATGGATAATATGAGGTCAAAACAAAGGATAGTAAAATATGAACCAAGGTTAAAATTAAACCACAACAAATGCACATGTACACTGTAGGCTAGAATGTCAATAAACAGCATGACCAGCATGTACCAGTACTAGCACCATGTTACATGTATGTTAAATAAGTTTATTTATTTATTATTTATTTATTTAAGGATTCGTACAAAGTACAGGTGCTTAACAATAGGACGTAGGTCCCCTACTTGGTTAAAACACCCACACCCAGCCCCCTAAAAAATATCCCGAAAAAAACCCTTCCCTGACCCGACTAAACTACTAATCAAATAAATCTAAATAACACAAATACAATCTGAAATATACTAATCAACTTAACAAGTACAGACAGAGAAAATATTAACACGGCGACACTTAGGACAAATTAATTTAAAAGAACGAAAATTGTCACCATCAAAAACATTTAAAAGTCTAGTAAAATAAAATGACTTAAGTTTACTTTTAAAAGAGCTAATAGTGTCGGAATCTTTAATATTTTTAGGTAAACTGTTCCATATCAAAGTTATTCTGTTAAAGTAAAAGTCTCGGAAGGAAGACGTACGACAAGCGTTTGTCTTTAAATGCAGCCCTGAAGAAGCACGGCGCGTGTTGCCCTTTAGAAAAGAAAAATAATAACTAAATTCACGAGTGAAGTCTATATGCCCATGAAGGCACTTAAAAAAGAAGACTAAGTCAAGATATTCTAACCAGTAATTAAGCGGTAATAACTTTAGCTTGATTAGACGAACCTTATAACATAGGTTACTATTCCTTAATATAAAACGAGTAGCTCTCCTTTGTATGTTTTCTACAAGTAATAAATTGCTGATAATTGACTGAGGGGCCCATAACTGAGAGCAAAAACAAAAATGAGAGCGCACTAATGAGCAGTAAAGACGCAAAAGCGCTGTACTACCAACAATACCTGCGCAGTTTCTTTTGAGAAAACCGAGCATTCTATTAGCTTTGGCTACAATCATAACTATGTGATCTTTCCAAGACGTGTCATTTGCAATCACAATACCTAAATCTCTTTCAGATATGACAACCTCCACGTTAATACCATTTAAACTATAGCAACGAGGTGGACTAAGGCGCTTCCTAGAAATTCGCAGGTTACTGCACTTAGTAGGCTGAAAGAACAACTCATTTCGCAACGACCAATTTGAAAGCGCATCTAAATCTTGCTGCAGTTTGAAATAATCAGAATGATGATTGGTAACCTTGTAACATTTTGAGTCATCTGCAAACATAGCCAGTATCGCACTGGTAACTACATCAGGCATATCATTAACAAATAATAAGAACAGTATCGGACCCAATTGGGACCCTTGCGGGACTCCTGACCCTACATCGGTCCATCTAGAGAACGTTCCATTTACCACCACTCTCTGACTCCTCCCAGTTAGATACGAGTGAAACCAAGATAGTAAAGGGTCTCTAATTCCAAAGGTTGATAGCTTGGAAACCAGCTTAGCGGGACATACAGAGTCAAAAGCCTTTGCAAAGTCGAGATAGATAATATCAGTTTCAATCCCACGATCCAGCGCGCCACCAATATCATAAAAAGCTTCTAAGAGCTGCGTGACACGAGACTTTCCTTTTTGAAAACCGTGTTGGAATGGATACAGCAACTCCTTCACGTGTGGGACGAGACGCGAAGCCACGCAACGTTCTTGGACTTTGGAAATAACAGGTAGCAGAGACACAGGGCGATAATTGTCAACTAAATCTTTCTTGCCTTTTTTGAAAATTGGAGGAACATTTGCTCTCTTCCAATCAGATAGCTGACAGCCATGACTTAGACTGAAATTTATAATCGCTGTTATAGAGGGTGCTAGAGACTCTGCACATTCTTTCAATACGATCGTGGGTAGTTTATCGTGACCGATAGCTTTATGAGTGTCTAGTGAGCGTAGTATATCCTCAATTTCGTCAACTGACACTATAATGTGAGATAAAAAGTTCTTTACTCCTGGAAGTATAGGCACGTCGACATTTACTTCACAGTCAGAATGATCTTTGTATATAGATCTGAAAAAGTCATTAAAAGCCTCTGCACGTCCTCGGTCATCAGAAAAGACAGCATTATTGTAGGTCACCTTATCAGGAATCGGCTTCTTTTTGCTTTTAAAAGAGAAGTAAGACCAGAAACGCTTGGAGTTCCTGTGGATTTCGTCGCTTATGTTCTTTACGTAGTTTCTTCTTTCATAACGTAGACGGTTTTTGATTTGCTGTCTTAACTTCCTGAAATCAGCTGTTAATTTGTATGTTTTTGACAATTTTTTTTTTTTTAGGGACCAGATGGTAAGACGGCTTACTTAGCACTGCAGGGGCCTCTTCCAAGGACTGTGGATGATTTCTGGAGGTTGATCGCTTCTCACAGGTGTCAGGTAATTAAGTACGAGTGTGCAGTTTGTCGTTGAAACTTACATGAGTGTTAAGTTATGTCTGACACTTGTGTGTCTAATGAAAATTCAGTCACTGAGAATTGATAATTACTACTGTTCCTCTAGATTATTATCATGGTATGCAGAGAAATTGAGATGGGCAAGGTAAGTGTTCCATCAGTGTTTTGATTGGTGTGTTTGCAAACAAGTTTGTTTCCCACCACTGGTATTCCCTTGTGAATCCTGGATTCTGGTAAGACCCAGCAATTTGGGAGTTTCTCCGGCAGGATATTCCAGCCATGGAGTGGTAGGAAAATAATGTTAAGGCAGTAATTGCTGTCATCATACGGCCTCATGGAAAAACATGACTATCTAGTCAAGGCATGTACATGACTTGTATAGTCAAACCTCAATTATCCGGACCTCGATTATCCGGATTTGCTACTCTGGTCCCATTTTTTCATGAATCTTTATAATTACCATAATGAAATCAGGATGAACATCATTTCTGCCAACTTTGACATACTATTGATATTTTCCTGGTATTTGTTGTTATGTATTTCTTCATTAAACACAGTTTTTCCACAGATTTTTGCATGATGACAAGAACGTGTGTTTGTGAAACGTTCTTAGCTTAGTAACCAAGTATTAGATCGTCTGGCTCATTAATATTCATATTTTCAATTATCCGGACTCTCGATTATCCGGACTATTTAGTCCAGTCCCCACGAGTCTGGATAATCGAGGTTTGACTGTACTTAATATAAAGTTCTGCACCTTTCAATGATGTCAACTCTGAAGTTACCGTCATGTAACAGTAGCATTTTTTGCTGGACTGTCGTTCAACAAATCAAATGTATCAAAATCTACAACTCGTAAGCAACAGATGTGACCTTTTGAACTGGTCAAAAGTAAACTTCTGTTTACTGCGAAGTCTGCTTACTAGATGATTGACAGCAGCAAAAACATAACATTGGACGTGGGCAGAGTATGCATGTTATCAAAAGATGGCAGCAATTGATATACTGTACATACAGTAGCTGCAATAACAGAAAATTAATTAATATCTGAAGTATAAATATCATTCTCTTGTACCTATAGCTCAAATGTAAGAGGTATTGGCCAGAAACCAAAGATGAGATTCTGACCTTTGCTGGTTTGGAGATATCTTTGGTGAGCTTAAAGATATATCTTGCATTATTTACAATTTCACTGAGCAATGCAAAAAGCCAAAAGCTGTGACATAATTCCTTTGAAAGCGCTGTTTATTGGTAAACAAAACAAAATTAGTCTTCAGCACATTGACATGTGCAACTTCAATCACTTATTAACTGCAATGCTGCTTGCAAAAAGTTTTTTCTTCTTGAAAGGATTATGTCAAACCATTTTACCATGATTTTGGTCTGACAAAACGTCACACCTATGATTATTTTAATGTATAGCTTAATCTGATTCATGAGGGGGAGGTGCGGTGGCCTAGTGGTTAGTGCGCTGGACTCTGAATCAAATGGTCCAGGTTCGAGCTCTCGCGTGGGCACTGTGTTGTGTTCTTGGGCAAGATACCTTACTAGATCAAATTGCCTCTCTCCACCCAGGTGTATAAATGGGTACTGGCAAATAACTGCTTGGGGTAACTCTGCGACGGACTTAAGTTAGCATCCCATCCAGGGTGGAGTAGAAATACAGTAGTCGATTCATGCTACGGAAACCGGGATAAGCTCCGGCCTGATGGGCCACTGGGCTCGTATGCAGACTTGACCATTTTTATTTTATGACAGAGTGTCTGACTATGGTAACCCTTGGGATTTTGTCAGACTTGAGACAATGTTGGTTGACCATTGTCCAATGAACGACTGTTGTTTGCAGTCCTGAACATTACAGTTATAGGTGTTAATTGATTGGGACATTGCACAAAATAATACTGACATGAAATTTTTGAAATTTGGAGATGGATTTAGCTTTAGCCTCAGTTGGCTTATGGTTTTGCACTCCAGATCTATCTACAGACCTTGGTGTTTAGACCTGCAGATCTAACCAAGTGCCACTTATGTCATTTTGTTCATGGGCAAGGAAATCCATCATAATTTTAATTTTCATTCTCTCCCCAAGATGGGCCTTGGTGGCTAGTCTGTTTGAACTTTGTGTTTTAGGCTTGTTTCAATAGTGTGCAACTTGGCACTCTTTTTGACCTCTGATCTTTCAACTTTTCAGATCTCTGAGGACAATCTTGCAGAAGGGTTTGTTATGAGAACAATGTGTATGAAATCTGCAGCATCTAAGGTATGTGGGCATGCTGTTGAAGAGAATCAAACTGAGATCTATATTCTGTTCATTTCTTTTTGCGTGAAACTGAAAACCTTCTATTTGCGTTTCTTTTAACGCAATACTTACTTGAAACCATTCAGTCATCTATAAAAATCACTTCAGTGTGCCACTTTAATGTTTAATGTCCTGTGTTTGCTAATTTCTACATCAACCTCAAGTTCAACGGCAGTGTAAATCCAAAGCTCTGGGTCAAACTCTTGTTCTTCATCAGGGCATCAGGGTTTTGCACCCAGGGAAAGTGTTAGCAAGGCCCTACCGTCTTTGATAAACTTAATATTAAGTCAGTCCAGATGTTGAAAACAGCTGGCAAATTCATGTTCATAGCCGGTTAATTTGCCCATTGCCTGGTCCTAATGAAACCTGGGCTGCAGAAGTTCATAACCACAGTCTTGGATGAGCATCAGAGCCTGGCTTTGAATTTCAATAGCTTCCATAATTCTTCTTCTGAAATTGCTGTCCTCCCTTGCAATGATGACTGCATTTTCTGTGTTTTATTTGTGACCTGTCTCTTTAAGGTGTTTTGTGGCTAACCGATAAAGAGTGCGCACTCTTGTACTGTCAAATTTATTTATATTTATTTATTTTATTTCAGGAGGAAATGACCGTGACACAGTTACAGTACACAGCATGGCCTGATCATGATGTCCCAAAGTCTGCAGCACCCCTTATTGAACTAAACAAAACACTCAGGGCTATACAAGGAAACAGGAAGCAAGTTGCCCTCATCCACTGCAGGTATTAAATTTGACAGCTTCTAGGTGTTGCAGATGGTGTGATCACCAGTTGACGTAAAACCAAGCCCTAACTTTCTAATCAAATCACAGTGTTTAAAATATTATGTGAACCAATCAACTTTTGTGTATTTATTTAAACTACAGTTAATTAAGACAGGCTTTCTGTATTGAAAGACTGAATAAATTAAGAAAGGCTTTCTGTATAGAAAGACTGAGTAAATTAAGAAAGGCTTTCTGTATTAAAGGGGCTACGTCACGGGGATTTTGCAGCTTTTTGGTCTAAACTGTTCTGAATTTAGTGTTAGGCAACTTAACCCATGTAAAACATTATCTTTGAAAATCTTAAGGAAGACACGACCTTAATTTGCGGATAGAAATCAAACTAATGCTATTAACATTAAGTTTTTGACGACGCTCAGAAACAACTTGAAAAGTTTAGCCTTAATTTTTCAAGTTGCAATCCATTTCCATCCAAGCCATCCGCAGCCAAAGACGCTTGTTAACAGCTTTAGTGCTCTAATATAGCAATTGTTAATAAAAATAGCCCATTATTTTATGGTTTCCTACACCACAAATGTAAATTTTGGGTGTTTGAAAATTGGCTAAAATCCGTGACAAAGCCCCTTTAATACAGAAAGACTATAATTATAAATTAGGAAAGCCTTTCCATATAGTAAAGCTGAATAAATTAAGAACGGCTTTCTGCATAGAAAGACTGTAACGAAAGAAAGGTTTTCTGTATTATGTGCCTCACTTCTCAAAATAATATTATTTAATGAGCAAATAATCTAGTAATAATATTAACGTTAAAGTGTAGCTTCGTAAGCCTAAATCTAAACAAAAAAAATTGCTCGATCCTTCATTGTACTGTTCTAGGCTTAGAGTGTGATATTTGTCTATAAGAAGTGTACTGTATTAACAATGACATTAGCTAGCATTAATACTTTAATGAAATGTACGACCACAGTAAGCAAGTCACATTCCTATTTTGTGCTTGGGATGTTCTTCTTACAGTGCTGGTTGTGGTAGAACAGGAACAATATGTGCCGTAGATTATGCCTGGACTTTGTTAAAAATGCAAGTAAGTAGCGACAGTAGTTAGAAGACACTCGGCATTCTCTGACTATTGGAAATCCACAAATCTGATTTTTTTCTCCCATTGTTTTCTATTTAACAATAATTTAGACAATAAGCCCAGGTTTTTTATGAGCAAATAGTCAACGAGGTTCAACTGAGTTGACTATCACTCAGAACAGAAAACAAGGGCAAGAAATCTAACTGTTTTTAGTAGAAAAAAATACAAAAAAATCAATTAAAACTTACAATTTTATGCACTTAATGAAGCCAAGAATAAAAAAAAAAATATATTAATTGTCTTTTAAAAGCAACATGTGAGCAATTGTGTAACATATTAAGTATTTCAAATGCTGCTAATTTGTATCTTGCAGAAAACCAGTAATTTTAGTGTGTATGGCATAGTAGCAGGCCTTAGAAGACAAAGAATGGCCATGGTTCAAACCAAGGTACATGTATCAATAATGATTATGTTACTATAAATGTTATCTTGAAAATGTGAAAAAAAAAATGTACCAGTAAATGTTTTTTTTTTTTTTTTGGAGTGGCCATGCACTTAGCTTCATATCTCTTCAAAATAGCTAGTTTACAGGCATGCCAAAGCACTGAAAGAGAGGAAACAAACATTTTCAGTCAACATACGTGTAACATGGCTAAAAATGCCAACTGGCAGGAGGCAGAACAATTGGCTATATACAAAGCGTGATCAAGGATTTGAACTTGGGGTGATGGAGAACAAATCCAGCTAGAAGCAGGGTGGAGGACTTGATACTTTTACCCTGGGGTAAATTTCCTTCAGTATATATTAAATTTTGCCAACCTTAACGCATGTATGTCGATTCTCAAACAGGAGCAGTATGCACTGGTTTACAAAGCTGTTGTTCAACTTGTTCAAGAAGAATTGGAAAAAGAAAAGCTTAAGTCTCACACGTATGTCAATGTGGAAATTCCCACTGCATCTAAATCGCCAACTGAAGTTGGAAATTACGAGAATTGTGAATTTCTGAGCAGTGTTAGCAGATGGAAGCAAAGTGATCTGCAGAATGGATCTGTTCCTAAGGCGCCATTACCGGCACCGGTACTGGCACCAGCACCGAAAGAAACAGAAACGAATTCCAAACCACAACCGGCAAATCGGCAGCCCATGCCAACACCAAAGTCTGATGGAGCTGCTGTTGTTAAGTCAAATTCACCAACAAAAGGGGACTATGTAAATCTTGAATTTCCTGGAAAAGTGACTAAAAATATACCAGCATCACCAGTAAAGGACACAGATGGTGCGACATCGGCCCAGCGTAGGTCACCCACAGGGAGTAATGTGCTAAGTTTGAATTTAAATGAGGTGAAAGGAGGCAGTAAAGGCCCTGCGGTGGCAGTGCGACAAAAGAGCCCAACAACCCCTGATTATGAGGTGTTGCCAAAGAGATCTTCAGGGCCAGGTACAGCCACTCCAGGAAATCAAAAGCCTCCTCAAAAGAATAAAGTTGTGTCAGCCGATTATGAGTTTCCTGCAATGGTTGCACCACAGAAGCAAAGTAAAGAAGTTCCTGAAGGTATGGTTCATGTTTGGTTAAAAGCTAAGTGTACAATTCGCTGGCCACATTGGTATACTTTTAATAGTGTCTAGAGGGAGGAGTAGTGACATTAGAAGAAACTTGTACACCATGAAATATTACAGGCATGCAATGCGTGCGGAGGACGCAATGTGTGCATTCAATTGCATCCTTTTCTACACACTGTCAGCCAATGTGATACCAGGTAATAAATATTATTAAATAATTAGTAATAATTATTTAATAATTATTAATTATTGACAATAACTATTACCTGGTATCATAGGCATGCAATGCGTGCAGAGGGAGAAGGATAAGTATACATGTGCAAGTGTATGCCTGTACTTCTTTACAGTGTACATACATTTCAAGCCTGTAATTCTATTGAACCTGCACAGAGCTCTGGTGCCAGCTGGTAAATCATATTATTTGTGTTCTGAGATTTTTCATTTTCAGTACTGTCTTGAAACAAAAAACTTCAACCATCCGTTTTCTTCTTGGCGAATAGATAAGAAATGCATGTACACGTTTATTGTGCAAATTTGCTTAGCTACATTGTATAATCTTATGGTGAGTTGTTGCAGGTCAGACTTAAAAGGTCGCGGGTTGCAACAGCTCACCAGCTACAGCTGTAGTAAACAGGTATTACACATGAAATACAACTGAATGACTGAGAATCTTTAGTCTTCAATGCGGGGGATCAGTTTCCATGCATTACCAGCACTGGCACCAAAAGAAACAAAAACTTATTTCAAACCATTAATGTGCCAACATCAAAACCTGATGGAGCTATTGCTGTAAAGTCAAAAAGTCTTCCACTTATATTGCATTTTACACAGCATGGGGGCTATGCTATTAAAAGTTTTAACTAAATTGATTGATGTTTTGCAAGTACTGATAGAAAACAAGACAGTTAGAATCAATGCAATAGAGTTGTTTTACTTTATCCTTGTGAAATAGCAACTACCGACCGGTAAACTTTCAGATAGTATTACACACTAATTCCATTGTTTTATTTTGTTTAGTTTTGACTATTATGCACTAATTGTTACCTGTTGTTTCACGGGTTAAGTAAAACCACTCTAACCACTTAAGGCTAATGTGCAGTTGACTACTTAATTTAATGACTGAGCTAAAATCAATTAACATTCTTAACTCCACATCTGAACTATATTTAACTTCAGAAACTGCTATCAGCTATTAATCAATTAATGCAATGCACCTGAGAAATTAATTAATATTAATTAATAATATAATAATGTCTTTGAATGTCATTGAAACTTACAAGTCCCCACTTAAGAAACTTCTGAGATTCACTTGAAAGAAATCAATACTGATGACATACATGTGATCAGTGTAGCAATTAATGATAATTAATTTATACCTTATATTCATAATAATCATAATAAATCTTAAAACAGGTCTGTTAATTGATCTCGGGGATGATGTGCCTCCTTTGCCATCCAAAAGGCACTCAGTAGGTTCTTCTGTAACTAAAGATGGATCCGGCTCCAGATATGAAAATATTGAAGGTAACCTACCATGTTACTCAGTAAATTAGTGAGTAATAATTATTGTTACTAGATTTCAGGCAAACAGTTTAAAAGCGAGATCTATCGAAGAAGTAATTTTCTATAGCCTCTTAATAAACCCATTAAAATCATCAATGATAACTTCCTACGATAGAATACACCAAAGAAGTATTCATAAACCGAAATCAGCAAGGATAGTTACCACTGCAGTACAAACGATAAACTTGAAAAAAAAAAGAGGTTATATTTAACCGCGCGGCCATGGGCCGAGCGCGGTTCTTGTTTTACACGGGATTTATTAACCGCGCGGCCATGGGCCGAGCGCGGTTCTTGCTTTACACGGGATTTATTATTATTATTAACCGCGCGGCCATGGGCCGAGCGCGGTTCTTGTTTTACACGGGATTTATTATTATTAACCGCGCGGCCATGGGCCGAGCGCGGTTCTTGCTCTGCACGGGATTTATTATTATTTTTCGTCGTTTTTTTTTGTCGGTGACCAGACGCAAACCTCCACTCGGCCAAATCGTGATCGGGACTGAATCACGCAACCTGTGATGTTTATTCGCCAAAAGCTGTTGAAACATGAATGTACGGAAAATGTTGCGGATATTGTTTTCTTTATTGTGTATAAAGTATATTTTCTTTTGGTTTTATCGAAACGTTCGATTCAAAGCGAATGTTTAATACACTGAAAAAGGTATTATGTCAGCCATGGAATGCGCTGATGTTGCAGGTTTCACTTTTGTTACGTGACAAATAACATTGTGTTTCATTTGCATGTTTATGTCGGCAGAAGCGACGGTCATTAATTTAATTTGTTTCCTCTTCTGCGAGTATTTCTTGTGGGTTTAGGCAATCGAAGTGAATTCTTTGGCTATTTCCTTGAAGTGAGTTCAAATATTTGAAAGGAAATGAAATATTTGCTTAAGTAAACAATTGAGCGTGCCCGAACGTGCAGGGGTTACGTCATTAGAAGGGAAAAACCCCCAAGCTAAAGATAGTCGGGGACAACGTAAACCTCGGATTGTGTGACTAACGTGACTACTTTGCTAGTCCTTTACTCATAATGCAAAGATATTAAATTTAATGGTGACTTTTGAGAAAGAAAGCTCTTAATTAGCCAAAAATATAAGCGCGGTTTTAAGTTGCTATAGCAACTTCTTGTTTTTTTTTTTGTCGGTGACTAGACGCAAACCTCCACTCGGCCAAATCGTGCTCGGGACTGAATCACGCAACCTGTGATGTTTATTCGCCAAAAGCTGTTGAAACATGAATGTACGGAAAATGTTGCGGATATTGTTTTCTTTATTGTGTATAAAGCATATTTTCTTTTGGTTTTATTGAAGCGTTCGATTCAAAGCGAATGTTGAATACACTGAAAAAGGTATTACGTCAGCGATGGAATGCGCTGATGTTCCAGGTTTCACTTTCGTTACGTGACAAATAACATTGTGTTTCATTTGCATGTTTATGTCTGCAGAAGCGACGGCCATTAATTTAATTTGTTTCCTCTTCTGCGAGTATTTCTTGTGGGTTTAGGCAATCGAAGTGAATTCTTTGGCTATTTCATCGAAGTGAGTTCAAAGATTTGAAAGGAAATGAAATATTTGCTTAAGTAAACAATTGAGCGAGTCCGAACGTGCAGGGGTTACGTCATTAGAAGGGAAAACCCCCAAGGTAAGCACTTGCAAGGATTACATCATTGGAAGGGAAATTACCGCCGTACACCGCCCTTCTAAATATAGCCGTGAACATTAAATTTCGCCCTGACTTTTGAGGAAGAAAGCTGTGCATTAGCAAAAAAATATAAGCGCGGTTTTAAGTTGCTATAGCAACTTCTTGTTATTTTTTTTTTGTATTTTTTTTGTCAGTGACCAGACCCAAACCTCCACTCGGCCAAATCGTGATCGCGACTTTAAATCGCCCAACCTGTGATGTTTACTCGCCAAAAGCTGATAAAACATAAATGTACGGAAAATGTTACAGATATTGTTTTCTTTTTTGTTTATAAAGTATATTTTCTTTTGGTTTTATCGAAGCGTTGGACTCGAAGCTAACATTGAATACACTAAAAAAAGGTATTACGTCAGCCATGGAATGCGCTAATGCTGCAGGTTTCACTTTCGCTACGTGACAAATAACATTGTGTTTTCTTTATATCGGCAGAAGCGACGGTCATTAATTTGTTTGATCTTCTCCAAGTATTTATTGTGGGTTTAGGCAATTGATACGATTTCTTTGGCTATTTCATCTAAGCGAGTTCAGAGATTTGAAGGGAAATGAAATATTTGCTAAAGTAAACAATTGAGCGTGCCCGAACGTGCAGGGGGTACGTCATTAGAAGGGAAAAACCCAAGATAAGCACTTGCAAGGATTACATCAGTGGTAGGGAAATTACCACCGTACGTCGCCGTTCTAAATATAGCCGTGAACATTGTAAAGCTTGAAATGTTAGAATCGCGTGACTACCTTCCTACGGGCTCTCACTCACGACAGAAACCAATCACATTTAATCGTGACTTTTACCTAAAGAAAATAGCAGTTATTACTAGTGTCCAAGTAGTGGAATGCTAGTTTTCTTTTTGTTTAATTCATGCCCATTCATGTCTTCAGCGAAGTTCCAGATTAAGACCATTACGTCATCATAACTTTCACAACGGCTATGAGGAATGGCGCAACATTGGATTGTGTGACTTGCGTGACTAGATTGCTGGTCCTTTACTCATAGTGCAAACAGATTAAATTTAGCCCTGACTTTTGAGGAAGAAAGCTGTGCATTAGCAAAAATTGTAAGCGCGGTTAAGTTGCTATAGCAACTTCTTGTTTTTTTTTATGTCGGTGACCAGACGCAAACCTCCACTCGGCCAAGTCGTGATCGGGACTGAATCACGCAACCTGTGATGTTTATTCGCCAAAAGCTGTTGAAACATGAATGTACGGAAAATGTTGCGGATATTGTTTTCTTTATTGTGTATAAAGCATATTTTCTTTTGGTTTTATCGAAGCGTTCGATTCAAAGCGAATGTTGAATACACTGAAAAAGGTATTACGTCAGCCATGGACTGCGCTGATGTTGCAGGTTTCACTTTCGTTACGTGACAAATAACATTGTGTTTCATTTGCATGTTTATGTCGGCAGAAGCGACGGTCATTAATTGAATTTGTTTCCTCTTCTGCGAGTATTTCTTGTGGGTTTAGGCAATCGAAGTAAATTCTTTGGCTATTTCCTTGAAGTGAGTTCAAATATTTGAAAGGAAATGAAATATTTGCTTAAGTAAACAATTGAGCGTGCCCGAACGTGCAGGGGTTACGTCATTGGAAGGGAAAAACCCCAAGCTAAAGATAGCCGGGAACAACGTAGACCTCGGATTGTGTGACTAAGGTGACTACTTTGCTAGTCCTTTACTCATAATGCAAACAGATTTAACCGTGACTTTTGAGAAAGAAAGCTGTTAATTAGCCAAAAATATAAGCGCGGTTTTAAGTTGCTATAGCAACTTCTTGTTATTTTTTTTTTTTGTCGGTGACCAGACACAAACCTCCACTCGGCCAAATCGTGTTTGGAGCTTTGAAATCACGCAACCTATGATGTTTATTCGCCAAAAGCTGTTGAAACATTAATGTACCGAAAATGTTGCGGATATTGTTTTCTTTATTGTGTATAAAGTATATTTTCTTTTGGTTTTATCGAAGCGTTGGATTCAAAGCGAATGTTGAATACACTGAAAAAAGGTATTACGTCAGCCATGGAATGTGCTGATGTTGCAGGTTTCACTTTCGTTACGTGACAACTAACATTGTGTTTTATTTGCATGTTTATGTCGGCAGAAGCGACGGCCATTAATTGAATTTGTTTCCTCTTCTGCGAGTATTTCTTGTGGGTTTAGGCAATCGAAGTGAATTCTTTGGCTATTTCATCGAAGTGAGTTCAAAGATTTGAAAGGAAATGAAATATTTGCTTAAGTAAACAATTGAGCGTGTCCGAACGTGCAGGGGTTACGTCATTAGAAGGGAAAACCCCCAAGGTAAGCACTTGCAAACATTACATCATTGGTAGGGAAATTACCGCCGTACACCGCCCTTCTAAATATAGCCGTGAACATTGTAATGCTTGAAATGTAAGAATCGTGTGATTACCTTCCTGCGGGCTCTCACTCACGGCACAAACCAATTACATTTAATCGTGACTTTTACCTAAAGAAAATAACAGTTATTACTAGCATCCAAGTAGTGGAATGCTAGTTTTCTTTTTGTTTAATTCATGCCCGTTCATGTCTTCAGCGAAGTTCCAGATTAAGACCATTACGTCATCATAAATTTCACAACGGCTATGGACGATGGTGCAACATTGGATTGTGTGACTCGCGTGACTACTTTGGTATTCCTTTACTCAAAGTGCAAACAGATTAAATTTCGCCCTGACTTTTGAGGAAGAAAGCTGTGCATCAGCAAAAAAATATAAGCGCGGTTTTAAGTTGCTATAGCAACTTCTTGTTTTTTGTCGGTAACCAGACCCAAACTTCCACTCGACCAAATCGCGATCGGGACTTCGGATCACGCAACCTGGGATGTTTATTCACCAAAAGCTGTCGAAACATCAATGTACAGAAAATGTTACGGATATTGTTTTCTTTATTGTGTATAAAATATTTTTTCTTTTGGTCTCATCGAAGCGTTGGGCTCAAAGGGAATTTGAAGACACTAAAAAAGGTATTACGTCAGCCATGGAATGCGCTGATGTTGCAGCTTTCACTTTCACTATATGACAAAAAAGATTATTTTTTCTTTGCAAGTTTATTTCACCAGAAGCGACGGTCATTAATTTAATTGTAATTTTGCGAGTATTCTTGTGGGTTTAGGCAATTGAAGTGGATCCTTTGGCTGTTTCATAGAAGCGATTTGAAGAAGATTTGAAGCAGAATTTAATATTTGCTTAGGTAAACAATTGAGCGTGCCTGAACGTGCAGGGATTACGTCATTAGTAGGGAAAAAACCTTCCAGCTAAAGATAGCATTGGATAACGTAAACCTCGGATTGTGTGACTAGCGTGACTACTTTGCTAGTCCTTTACTCAAAGTGCAATCAGATTGAATTTAACCGTGACTTTTGAGAAAGAAAGCTCTTAATGAGAAAAAAATATATAAGCGCGGTTTTAAGTTGCTATAGCAACTTCTTGTTATTTTTTTTTTGTCGGTGACCAGACGCAAACCTCCACTCGGCCAAATCGTGACTGGGGCTTTGAAATCACGCAACCTATGATGTTTATTCGCCAAAAGCTGTTGAAACATAAATGTACCGAAAATGTTGCGGATATTGTTTTCTTTATTGTGTATAAAGTATATTTTCTTTTGGTTTTATCGAAGCGTTGGATTCAAAGCGACTGTTGAATACACTGAAAAAAGGTATTACGTCAGCCATGGAATGCGCTGATGTTGCAGGTTTCACTTTCGTTACGTGACAAATAACATTGTGTACCATTTGCATGTTTATGTCGGCAGAAGCGACGGTCATTAATTTAATTTGTTTCCTCTTCTGCGAGCATTTCTTGTGGGTTTAGGCAATCGAAGTAAATTCTTTGGCTATTTCATCGAAGTGAGTTCAAATATTTGAAAGGAAATGAAATATTTGCTTAAGTAAACAATTGAGCGTGCCCGAACGTGCAGGGGTTACGTCATTAGAAGGGAAAAACCCCAAGCTAAAGGAGAACCTCGGATTGTGTGACTAACGTGACAACTTTGCTAGTCCTTTACTCATAATGCAAACAGATTTAACCGTGACTTTTGAGAAAGAAAGCTGTTAATTAACCGCGCGGCCATGGGCCGAGCGCGGTTCTTGTTTTACACGGGATTTATTATTAACCGCGCGGCCATGGGCCGAGCGCGGTTCTTGCTCTGCACGGGATTTATTATTATTTTTCGTCGTTTTTTTTTGTCCGTGACCAGACCCAAACCTCAACTCGGCCAATTCGCGATCGGAACTTTGAATCACGCAACCTGGGATGTTTATTCGCCAAAAGCTGTTGAAACGTTAATGTATGGATATTCTTTTCTCTATTGTATTGAAATATATTTTCTTCGGGTTTTATGGAAGCGTTGGATTCGAAGCGAATATTGAGTACACTAAAAAAGGTATTACGTCATTATGGAATGAGCTGATGTTGCAGCTTTCACTTTCACTACGTGACAAATAAGATTGTGTTTTCTTTGGAAGTTTGTTTCGCCAGAAGCGACGGCCATTGATGTATTTGCAATTTTGCGAGTATTTCTTGTGAGTTTAGGCAATTGAAGTGAATTATTTGGCTGTGTCATTAGAGCGAGTTCAGATATTTGAAGGAAAATGAAATATTTGCTAAGGTAAACAATCGAGCGTGCCCATACTTGCAGGGGCTACGTCATTAGTAGGGAAAAACACCTAGCTAAAGATAGCTGAAAATAACGTAAACCACTGATTTTGTGACTCGCGTGACTACTTTACTTGTTCGCCAAAAGCTGTTGAAACATGAATGTACGGAAAATGTTGCGGATATTGTTTTCTTAATTGTGTATAAAGTATATTTTCTTTTGGTTTTATCGAAGTGTTCGATTCAAAGCGAATGTTGAATACACTGAAAAAGGTATTACGTCAGCCATGGAATGCGCTGATGTTGCAGGTTTCACTTTCGTTACGTGACAAATAACATTGTGTTTCATTTGCATGTTTATGTCGGCAGAAGCGACGATCATTAATTTAATTTGTTTCCTCTTCTGCGAGTATTTCTTGTGGGTTTAGGCAATCGAAGTGAATTCTTTGGCTATTTCCTTGAAGTGAGTTCAAATATTTGAAAGGAAATAAAATATTTGCTTAAGTAAACAATTGAGCGTGCCCGAACGTGCAGGGGTTACGTCATTAGAAGGGAAAAAAACCCAAGTTAAAGATAGCCGGGGACTACGTAAACCTCGGATTGTGTGACTAACGTGACTACTTTGCTAATCCTTTACTCATAATGCAAACAGATTAAATTTAACCGTGACTTTTGAGAAAGAAAGCTGTTAATTAGCCAAAAATATAAGCGCGGTTTTAAGTTGCTATAGCAACTTCTTGTTTTTTTTTTTGTCGGTGACCAGACCCGAACCTCCACTCGGCCAAATCGTGTTTGGGGCTTTGAAATCACGCAACCTATGATGTTTATTCGCCAAAAGCTGTTGAAACATTAATGTACCGAAAATGTTGCGGATATTGTTTTCTTTATTGTGTATAAAGAATATTTTCTTTTGGTTTTATCGAAGCGTTGGATTCAAAGCGAATGTTGAATACACTGAAAAAAGGTATTACGTCAGCCATGGAATGTGCTGATGTTGCAGGTTTCACTTTCGTTACGTGACAAATAACATTGTGTTTTATTTGCATGTTTATGTCGGCAGAAGCGACGGCCATTAATTGAATTTGTTTCCTCTTCTGCGAGTATTTCTTGTGGGTTTAGGCAATCGAAGTGAATTCTTTGGCTATTTCACCGAAGTGAGTTCAAAGATTTGAAAGGAAATGAAATATTTGCTTAAGTAAACAATTGAGCGTGTCCGAACGTGCAGGGGTTACGTCATTAGAAGGGAAAACCCCCAAGGTAAGCACTTGCGAGGATTACATCATTGGTAGGGAAATTACCGCCGTACACCGCCCTTCTAAATATAGCCGTGAACATTGTAATGCTTGAAATGTTAGAATCGTGTGATTACCTTCCTGCGGGCTCTCACTCACGGCACAAACCAATTACATTTAATCGTGACTTTTACCTAAAGAAAATAACAGTTATTACTAGCATCCAAGTAGTGGAATGCTAGTTTTCTTTTTGTTTAATTCATGCCCGTTCATGTCTTCAGCGAAGTTCCAGATTAAGACCATTACGTCATCATAAATTTCACAACGGCTATGGACGATGGTGCAACATTGGATTGTGTGACTCGCGTGACTACTTTGGTATTCCTTTACTCAAAGTGCAAACAGATTAAATTCCGCCCTGACTTTTGAGGAAGAAAGCTGTGCATTAGCAAAAAATATAAGCGCGGTTTTAAGTTGCTATAGCAACTTCTTGTTAGCCAAAAATATAAGCGCGGTTTTAAGTTGCTATAGCAACTTCTTGTTTTTTTTTATGTCGGTGACCAGACGCAAACCTCCACTCGGCCAAATCGTGATCGGGACTGAATCACGCAACCTGTGATGTTTATTCGCCAAAAGCTGTTGAAACATGAATGTACGGAAAATGTGGCGGATATTGTTTTCTTTATTGTGTATAAAGTATATTTTCTTTTGGTTTTATCGAAGCGTTGGATTCAAAGCGAATGTTGAATACACTGAAAAAGGTATTACGTCAGCCATGGAATGCGCTGATGTTGCAGGTTTCACTTTCGTTACGTGACAAATAACATTGTGTTTCATTTGCATGTTTATGTCGGCAGAAGCGACGGTCATTAATTTAATTTGTTTCCTCTTCTGCGAGTATTTCTTGTGGGTTTAGGCAATCGAAGTGAATTCTTTGGCTATTTCCTTGAAGTGAGTTCAAATTTTTGAAAGGAAAAAAAATATTTGCTTAAGTAAACAATTGAGCGTGCCCGAACGTGCAGGGGTTACGTCATTAGAAGGGAAAAACCCCCAAGCTAAAGATAACCGGGGACACCGTAAACTTCGGATTGTGTGACTAACGTGACTACTTTGCTTGTCCTTTACTCATAATGCAAACATATTAAATTTAACCGTGACTTTTGAGAAAGAAAGCTGTTTATTAGCCAAAAATATAAGCGCGGTTTTAAGTTGCTATAGCAACTTCTTGTTTTAAATGCTTTGTCCATAATGTTATGTCACAGGCAGCCCAAGCTCACGCTGAGAGTAGTTTTAATAACCAACATAACAGTCGTTTGAATAGCTGAACGTGACTCTTGTCTTGCAGCATGTAGGCTCGATTTCCGCCGTCCTCTCGTGTTCGGTCTTTCCTCCCCAAAAAGAGACACGGATCAAAATTCGAAAGCGCATCGTAAAGCAACAACATACCAGTCACAGACAAAGTCATATTCCAAAGTGTCATATTGATCCGTGTCCTATATACACCAAATCCATTTGGCGTGTCTAGGACACCAATTTATTACCCAGTAATGCAGCCCCTTCTGTTGTTGTCAGCATCGTCCTCATGGTTGTGGGCACCCCTAATCTTATCCTATTTCTTTTGCTTTTCATTTTTAGTCAAGCCTAAACCCATGCCTGGATTAAGCTCTCTCAGATCAAACAGTTCCCCCAATGTGTTGGACGATTCTTGGCTGTTTGGTCCACAATCGACAGTAACCACTACAGCGCCAGGTTTACATCCCGGAAGTTCCAAAGAAAACGCAGACAACAGAGCTTTTCATACGCTTCCCAACAGAATGCATACAGATTCTGGCCCCAAGAGATGCCCTTTGACTGCAGAAGTGTTTCAAGACCCCGGTGCAAGCAGGGGTGCTGCTAGTGCTGGTGCCGCTGGTGCTGCTGGTGCTGCTGGAGGCTTCGGGGTGATGCAGCCGTCCCAAGGTCAGTACTGCTTGGTTGGTGCAACAAGTCCTTCATCTCCTCCTAAAGTGCTGTCAAATCCTCAAGTCGTGCCACAAATTAACCAAATTTCACAGCTTCAGAAGCAGAGACTGCCTGTCGAGGGTCGCAATTCACCGCAGCCTATGAAGCAAGGTGATCAGCCTAAGGCTCGGGCACTGGTTGGGGCCTACAGCTTGGTGGGAATACCAGAGGTACCTGGACAATCACCGGTCCTTTATCCACAGAGCACTGTACCCACACTTGCCACAGTTAAAAGCGATCCTACTAAAGCAAACGCTGCTATCCCTGTAGAAGTCAAAGCAAAGCCAATTACTGGTGGCCCTGTGGAGGTCAAAGGAGGTCCTATTGTTGTACCTTCATATGAGCTAGCTGGACAGTGGCCGCAGCCTGCAAAGAAGGAGTCACCACCAGTAGTGCTTCCATACAAGCCTCGTCCTCATAGCATGGATGTTACAAAAGCTGCGAAAGAAGAAGCACGCGGTTCACAGCTCCTCCTGCATAAAGTAGACAAGCAGATGCCGGTAGCTGAGAGTCAAACTACTCCAGATGTCTCCCTCAGAGGCCATGGTGATGGAGCCCCTCTGGATGGCAAGGATGTAACAGTTGCGCCAGGTACAAAACAGGCATTGTAGACACGCACAGTCGACAGAAATGTGGTGTGTGTGCATAGGTATCTAGCTCATGATACGATATTTTAGGGTGATTTTGCTATTTTGAACACAGACATTGCTCTATAGGGCGCCCTTATTCTCAACAGCCGACATTGTAACACAACACCTCTTTCTCGAAAATGTATATGAGAGAACTTCTAGAAAGTGTCAATGTTTTAAAACGTACAGACGTTTCGGGCAGTGCCCTTAACACCGATGAAGGGCACTGCCCGAAACATCTGTACGTTTTAAAATATTGACACTTCAGAAGTTTTCTCTTACATTTTACAGTTATTATAGTGTCACGCATCGTTTTACCAATTCTACCTCTTTCTCAAGACGGCCACGTACCGCTCATGGCGCCTATTTATAAACTTTATAAAATAACAGTAATACTTTTCGTATCATGAGCTTGGCAGACCTGTGGTACATGCCAAAACTGTAATTTCCGAATGCAAACAGACAAACGCGCAGCGCGTGAAAAGTTCCCGCCAAAATTTTTGCTGCCAAATGAAAATAACTGCCTCATTGTTATTCACTAATATTTTTGCAACGTCCCTTTCAAGTAAGCGTATTTTCGGGGAGGGGATATATTAGAAAGCTTTTCGTATGGAAATTTGCGTTTCCAAAAATTATTTTTATTTGGATATAAATCTGGATCAAAAACAAAAAACCTTTCAAACTAGTTTGGAGTCATTTTTGACCTGAAAATAATTTTTGTCTAAAACATAAATTGTTTCCATTATTACAGCACTACAGTAGTTGTACCTACAGTAAAAAATGCACGGTGCTTTCATCTTGACTTTTAACATGATTGGATCAAATCAGCCATTACATTATTTTGCAGACCTTTATGCCTCAGTTGCTCCACGTAACAGTAGAGATAAGACAGACTCAAAGGAACGAAACAGTGCTAATCTGTCCGGTGGATCACCAAACCTACGTCCTCAGACATCATCTGGAAGTTTGCGGGTTAGTTGGTTAGTTTGCGGGTTAGTTAGTTAGATAGTTTGCTGGTTAGTTTGCGGGTTAATTGGCTAGTTTGCGGGTTAGTTTGCAGGCTAGTTGGTTAGTTTGCTGGTTAGTTGGTCAGTTTGCGGGTTAGTTTGCGGGCTAAGTGGTTAATTTGTGGGTTAGTTTGCGGGCTAGTTGGTTAGTTTGCGGGTTAGTTGGTCAGTTTGCGGGTTAGTTTGCGGGTTAAGTGGTTAGTTTGTGGGTTAGTTTGCAGGCTAGTTGGTTAGTTTGCGGGTTAGTTGGTCAGTTTGCGAGTTAAGTGGTTAGTTTGTGGGTTAGTTTGTGGGTTAGTTTGCGGGCTAGTTGGTTAGTTTGCGGGTTAGTTGGTCAGTTTGCGGGTTAGTTTGCGGGTTAAGTGGTTAGTTTGTGGGTTAGTTTGCAGGCTAGTTGGTTAGTTTGCGGGTTGGTTGGTCAGTTTGCGGGTTAGTTTGCGGGCTAGTTGGTTAGTTTGCGGGTTAGTTGGTCAGTTTGCGGGTTAGTTTGCGCGTTAAGTGGTTAGTTTGTGGCTTAGATTTTTTCCTTGTACTTTGCATGTAACCTTACGAGTTTAAGCATAACTCATTAACCGACTATTCGGCAAACTCGCAATTTGACTGGCTACGCAAGGGCTGTCTAATTTTTGATAGGCTGCCTTGGGAGCATGCGCGTGTAAAATTGAGCCAGACACAAACGGCTCTCTCTCAGTTTCTATGGACTTTTAATAAGCTTGACTTGGGGCTTTGCTCCTCGCCAATTGTCAGTCGATAGAAACCTCGAGCTTGCCGCGGTTACCAAAATCCCCCAACTGTAAAGCTCAGAGTTTTATTGAAAAAAACAAAAAACAAAAACAAAACAAAAAACTGACGTTGGGAGAATTGGCCCAGCTTTGTAGCGAACAGTTTCAGTTGTTTGTGACAGGAAGTAACGAGAACACCAAAAAAGTGCAGATCATAGTTTCATGCAAGCTTTATTAATTGTGTAAGGACCACAAGCCTATTTCTTTATTTACGACATTCTTTTGCAATTTATCTCTCTTGTTACAGAGCGTTACTTCTACTTCAAGTGACGAAGGCGATACTCCTCCAGCAATCCCGGAAAAGACTAACGAAGCATTTCTCATTCCAGGCACGTGACTGTTTTAAAATTGGTTGCTTCATTTTATAAATGTCTTTGCATGGTCAATTTTTTCCTCCACTGGAAAAAATCTGAGATTTCACCTGAGAAATCCCGTATTTATTTGACTTATTTCCACAGAGGTCCTTGTCGTGACCTGCTTTGCCTGCTGTGCATGTTTTTATTTGGTTCGTCACGCAATTTCCTTCCCAATTAGGACAGATTGCGTGACGAGGCAAACAATTCCTGTATAAGAAGTACATCCAGCTTTGTCACGCAACCCATTGTAGAATTTTTTACCGCAAAAAAATATAAAAGTGAATATGTGTACGTCGTTTTACCATGCAGGCGAGGAACCCTACGAAAATGTTCAACAAACCAGCAAAGGTTCTTTGGACCGATTCAAGAAAATGATGAAAAGCACGTCAAAGGTTTGTCTCATGGGCGGGGGGGGGGGGGCATTGGGTTTTGAGGGGTTGGGGGGGAGGGGGAAACACAGGGTCTTCGATCCCCTTGACCAGCGGTCTGAAAGCGAGCGACCCTGGAAAGATCCGATTTGAAGTCCGAAAATATCGGCCTTTCAATTGAATTGCTTTCAATAGCATGGCTCAGCGAACTCCTTGGTGATTTACTTTCGGCCATTTCTTTTGTTTTTAAAATCAATCAAAACCGAAAATTTGAAATCAACCTTCGAGAGTCGCTCGTTTCGTCAAGCTTGCGCTGTAAGGAACGAAGACTCGAGGTACGAGATTTGGGGGAGGAGGGGGGGGGGGGGGGGTGAGACCGACCGAACGAACGAACGAACGAACGAACGAACGAACGAACGAACGAACGAACGAACGAACGAACGAACGAACGAACGAACGAACGAACGAACGAACGAACGAACGAACGAACGAACGAACGAACGAACGAACGAACGAACGAACGAACGAACGAACGAACGAACGAACGAACGAACGAACGAACGAACGCTTAGTTGAGACGATTAGACTGAACGTTACAAAATTCGCACATTTCGAGTCACCTTCATTACGTTTGCCATCTGAATCAATATGTTTTGTAAACTATTATTTATTATTTTTTTTTTTTCGAGGGGGAGAGGACGAGGAGGGATTTTAAGTTACCAAATAAATTAGCACCAAATTTGATTTGTTCACAAGGTGTAGTAGCCGCGTCAACAATGTCCGATGTCTTTTTCTAATAGGGTAGTTTACCAAAGCGCTTGTCTGACATTTCACATCCTCATGGACTGCCGCGAAGTAACAGCTCGGGGACTGGTAAGAAGTTTTGACAATTTTGGCTCTATTGACCACAACCGCCATGTTTGTCTTCCCGTGATAATTCAAAGTAGTCACGTGATTTGTGAGGAGGCAAACAAGATTTTACGGACAAATTTCAGCTGGTTTCTTATTTTGTCTGATTTTTTTTTTTCATTTTTGATTTTTTATTTGATTTCAGTATTGTGGTGAGAATATTCTGAGATTTACGAAATTTTGGCGCTTTCATAAAAAAGCAAACTGCTTACGAAGTTAGCAATACAAGTTATCGAGTAACTATTTCACACTAACCTCAAAAATGAAATCAATGTAGCAGCGCAAAAAAAAAAAAAAAAATTAATAGCGGCGGACACCTGGTCTCGTCAGTATGGCGTGGTTAGTGTGCTTGTGGGCTCCTTTTGATATAAATACAGTAAGTAACAAATTACGAACACTGTTTTTCCTGTCTTTATTCCCAGGGACCATGCGATTGGAAGAAATAGGTATGTTGCTTTTATCCTTGCTTGTTTTGCATTGCTCTAGTTTTCTTTATGCCTCGTGTGTTGTTCGGATAATGTCGCTATTCTGTCGGTTTTCTTCGTGTTTTACGACTGATGAGTTTGTTGATTTTGTTTATTCAGGATACAAGAAGCGACTGGCAAAGCCCGCAGGCCCAAGACCTTGCCCAGCGGGCTGGCCAAGTTTTGGGCATCTTGGTTTATAGTCTAAACATTAATATTTTAAAGGAGCTACGTCACGGGAATTTCGCAGATTTTGGTCTAAACTGTTCGGAAATTAGAGCATCTGAATCTTTGAATATCTAAAGGAAGATAGAAATCAAACTGAGGCTATTGATTTTTTGAAGACGCTCGGAGACAACTTAGCCTTAATTGTTCAAATTGCAAACCGTTTCTATCCAAGCCATCCGCATCCAAAGACGCTTGTTAAAAGTTGAATTGCTCTAATATAGCAATTGGTAATAAAAGTGGCTCATTATTTTTAGGTTTCCTACACCACAAATATAAATTTTGGCTGTTTAAGAATCTGTAAAATCCGTGACAAAGCCCCTTCAAATTCGATTGTATCGTTTTCATTAGAGAGATTAAACATCACGTTCTACGCCAGAGAGCAAACGGTACCTTGCCATTTTCTTTCTCTTCGTTTCCTCGGAATGCCAAGAAGTGCTCGAGAAAGCGTAAAGAAATCAATTCTCAACGAATGCGAAAATAGTGAAAAAATGGCAAAAACAAGGGTGATGTTTATTCTCTGCTATTTTATAATGGCTTTTGATAAATTGATGATATTTTTGACTTGCCTTACAGCAAGATAGATTTTTAAGAAAATCCCTTACAGGGAACTACAAGAGGTGTTAAACACCAAACATTAATCAATCCGCGAACATTGTAGATTTCCCTGCTAGCAGAGGATCTTTTCCTGGTGTTCGCTGACTGGAGAAAAGAGACCTCTGCCATGGGTCGAAAATGGCTTTGATTCAACCGCCGTCCACAGTCTTGGACGGCTCTATTGACAACGCATGCTCCTTGCGTTGTTCGCTGACCGCAACTTGAGCCCGTTGCGTCTCGCGCATTTCTTTTCATTAATTCCGCTGTCATTTATTGAGCCCACATTGCAAACATGGCGTGCTCGTCGGCGTGCTCGAAAGAGTTCAATCGTAAAGAGTTAGAAAGTTTGTTTTCTTCCGTTTTGGATAACCTCGACGATGGAAAGGTAAACAAATTGAGTGATGAGCAGTTCAAGGCTTTGTTTCATTTTTTAAACGGGCGAGACACGTTTGCGTGCTTGCCGACCGGGCAAGGGAAAACTCTCATCTACCATGTTGCTGTACTTGTTGCACGAACGGGGAAGGTGAAAATTCTGCCATCGAACCCACTTGTTGTGGTTGTTTCACCTCTGTTTTCTTGGCGGAGAGTTAACCGGGGTGTGAGACATAACGCGCCATCTGCGTGGGTTTTTCGCGCCAGTTTGACGTGCTACGAATATCACGCGATGGCTTGGTCGGCCGGCTCGGTTGCTGAGCCACGGCGCATGCTCAATATAGCCATTTTCGACCCATGGCAGAGGTCTCTTTTCTCCCGTCAGCGAACACCAGGAAAAGAGCCTCTGCTAGCAGGGAAATTGTAGATAGGGCATGTACATAATCTATTCGAATTTACCGTGTTTTTCCTTAGCTCCCTATATATTGAAACCAATGTCAAAGTCGACTATTTTAAGCTCGAATGAAATGGAGAAACATGCATATTTGTAAGCTTATCATCTTAGAATTATGAAATTTCCAAATGAAATTTTAATTGTGCAAACGCTCAAGAAGCGGTTTGTGCATCGCCTCAATAATGACATGTTTTGGTTCAAAGTGGCACGTTTGTCTTACTCAGGGTTTGACATCAGGAAGTGTTCACCCAACGTGCTCCCCCACTATCCCCTCCCATTGGAGATGCTTTCTGCTTTCTGCTGCCATGGCAGTTCAGCTTGTTAAAGGTTGAACACGTCTCGAAGGTGCATCCCTGAATTGCTATATTTTGAACCCCAAGTCTTACGTTAGCTCGATACGGTTCTTGTTGTCATTGTTGTTAAATGGATAATGGTGTTGTCTTTGATGATAATGTTGTTGTTGCTGCTGCTGCTGCTGCTGTTGTGACGTTTGTTCTTGTACTGTTTTGTAATCGTTGTTGTTGAAAGTGGAATCATATTTTTAACTCTGTTAGACGTTCAGTGGCATGCTCGTAAGAATATAGGATTATTTTAAGCAAATTACAAAGTAATTGTTAGAAAAAAAGTATAAATTGAGTAATGCATGTTAATAGATTTATTTGCTGATACCTAACTCAGTTTGTCTAAAAATGTTGCCCTCGCTTATTTTCTTCCTAGTTTCAATACTTTTTTAATGAGTATTTTTGATAAATTATTTTTAATTTTGCTGGGTTTTTTTTTAATTAACTGAGTAAAATGGACAGTGAATGTCATAGAGTATTAAAAATGAAGTATTAAAAGTACTTAGACCAGCATGGCCTAAATTAAAGCAGCTTGCTCATTCATGATATTTTGTCATTTTTGATATGCCAATTGTCCTATCAACCAAATGATTTGTTGGGAGAAGTGGGGATTTAACCTGTTCAAATTCTATGTTGTCACCTTGCCTTTAAAGGGACAGTGTTATGAGCAATCTCGTCCTAGAGGCCGCGTTTCTTCTGGTCTGCGCCAGGAGTCGAGACCTCTGGGCTAGACTGAAAGCCTGCCAAATAGACGGCCAAATCTCATTGGCTGTTGGAACTTGTTCATTTCAACCACAATCTCCGCCGCACGCGAAGAATCAAACCGGAACCAGAAATTGCTGGTTCCGCGTTGCGTTTCCCGACCGCTGGCCAAACGCAGGCCCTGGGAACGAGATTGTCTACTGAGGTAAATGCGTTCGGGGCATCTCTTCCACTCCTTCTTGGCTCCTTTTACATCGTTAAATATCCGTTCCCGACCACAATTGTTGCTTTTTTTCCTCCGTGACCAACACCACTTCTCGACGCCATCTTGAATTTGGCAGCTGCACAATCTTAAAATAAAGTTTACAGATTTTGATGGGAAACGACCTATGCGCAGCTCGTGGCACTGCCCCTTTAAACCTGAGTTTACTGAGGTAGAAAATCCAAAGAGGTAATAATGAGCCAAAAAGGGTTACAAACTTAATACAAGAAGAATTAAAGTTATTGGTGTAGATCCTTCGCATCAAAATGGGAGCATAAACAAAATCATTCAGTTACAGTTAAAATTGGAATGCGAGGCTACAATATAGAATATAATGCCTGAATTGCAATTGGATGAGCTTATCTAGCTCTAGCATTATTGAATGAGAATATGATTTTGTTCACATTGACTTTTGTTGTTTCGGTAAAGGTTTCAAGAATAATACTAATTAAAGTGTGGAAAAAGTGAAGAAATTTCGATAAAGATAATAGATATACGAACTAACCAGTCAGGAGCCAGGATATGGATCACGTGGTTCAAATAGGCCAATTGTCGGAGTTTTGTATTGCAATGTGATGATATCAAAACTGCCGAGAAAGGATCTTCGTAATTCTAGCCATGTCATTGGTCAGTTTCTTCCACGTGATAGAAATCATGGCTCCCAATTGGTTACAATAACTACTCATTTTACTACTGAAATGATGTTCAATCCTTTGACAACCAAGTTCCAACGTCTTCGTTGCGTCCAGGACTGATGAGCACTGCGTTTGGTAAACGAAGACAGGATATATATGTCGTTGCTTTTTGTTGTTGTTGTTATTGTTCTAACCTTCTCAGTTGTTGCATAAACTTATTTAAGAAATAACAAAGTTATTCCGAAGTAATCCAAGCTCTGATTTTATAAATAAGAAAGAAAAATATTTGTGCCACAGGAAGTCCAGCAATCAAGAATATTGATAGGTAAGCTGTGTAAATCAGAGGTTCGTCATCAGACTCAAGCAAGGGATATGCACTGGGGTCAAGACGTAGGTCGATCTTCACTTCCGCTAAGATGAAAACTATGGCAAAAACTATGTACGTGGCACCCAATATGTAGGCGTACATGAAGTGCATCAGCCTCACGGGGATATAACTGGCCATTGTGTCTACAATCGCCAGAAAAAGATAAAGAGCGTGTCTTGGGAAGTCAAGTATCCCCACAAATGAGTAGCGCTCTTCGAAGAACAGTGAGAAGTAAGCGATCGTGCAGACAAACGAACTGTCTGCGGCGAGAGTGTGAAGAACCCACAACACTTCATGATGCCAGGAGAGATGGTTTACGCTTGTTACCAGGCTCTTGTCTTTCTGCCCGGGTTTTAACGCGCAAGAATTGGACTGGAATGAGTACCGGCCATCTTGGTAGACTCTCTCATATTGATCGCTTTCCTTTGATCTGCACAATGAGCGATGGATTGCGGTTAGGAAGCCAAGCAGGAAATACAGAGCTGTGACCACTCGGCTCCAATTCCCAAAGTGAATGATCCAGTCTCCTCTGGGATGTTCCAGTCCAATCCAGAGTAGGTCTGCTATTGCAAAGGAAGCATACATCAAGCGAAGAACGCCAAACAATGGTCTTGGTAAGCCCTGCGGTGACCGAAAAAGAGAACATACCATGTTGCAGTATTTTTCTTAAATCTCGTTGAATAAGAAAGTGCTTATGCGTAACAGAAAACAGTGCTTGATGAAAATAGTGGGCCTGATCAGGCAAACGCCATTTTAACACCGACTGAGTCCAAACGTGATTAACACTTCTCAAACTCATTAATAATTCATTAAGTTAACTTCCAATCACGAGATGTATACCACATCACGTGCATGCATTTGGATACCCAATGAAAAACAGTATACCAATCTCCAGTGAGAGTGGTATATACCACTACGTTATGCACATCGACAACTTGCACAAAACAATGAATGTTCATTAGTCCGTAGTAACCTTGAAATTTTTTAACAATACAACTCATGAAATCCGAAATAGTACAACAATTCCTTTAATACAGATAGCGTCGGATACTAAATAAGGGGTAGCGAATGGTAAAATCCGAGCCTTGCCGAGACGCCGAGACCCTAGTTTAAAAATCCGAGCCCGAGACTAGAATTTGTTTGTAAAATCCGAGCCCGAGACTTAGCGCTACAAAAATCCGAGCCCGACACGCACTTGATCAGAAAATACGAGAAACAGTTCAATTCTCAAATGATTGTCGTTGGGTACCCATGTTCTATTATCATGACATGATTTCCTCTATAAAGTGGAAATTACGGTTTCCTATATATATTTTACATAACAGTTGTAAATGCAGATTCCGGCAGGGGTAAATTTCTTAATTTCTCGTTTCGGATAAGCTTGTGGATAAAAAATTGAAGTTCCATTGGCGAGATTTTGAGATCCAAATTTTCAAAGTCCGAGACTCTGAGATCCAAATTTTCAAAATACGAGACTCCGAGACCGTCACTGATATTTCCAGAAATCCGAGATTCCGAGACGCTATTTTTAAGCGCCGAGATTCCGAGACTCGGCGTAAATTTGCCGAGACTCAACATTTTTGAAAGGCCATTCGCCACCCCTAAAATCGAATTTCCATATTTTTCATGGCAGCTGCATGAAGAGAGAAATGGTAGCCGGGCTCAGAAGATCAAGAATTATTAAAGCGGGGCGCTATTTATCTCAGCTAATAAACATAATGTATTTTCCACTCGCATATATCTTTTCCCAGCAAATGTTGCTCCAAAAGCAAAGCTTTGCGCGCGTAAAGACTCCTTTGAAAACGCTGCTAGTTTTATCAGACTCGCTTTCTTTTTTTTTCCGGCACTAACATAATAAACTACGCAGCCAAACAGATTGGCCCGAATTTCCCAAAGCCTTACCGTCGCAGCCGAAACCATTCGACAAAATGCACGAAAGTAAACGAAATCAAAATATGACAATGTAGTTTACCGTGGCATCTATTCCAGAGCGTTCGACCTTCCCACTAGCCATTTTCCTCGATATTTTCTCAGCCTGGTGAAATAATTTCACGATTTGTTGCAGACAGCAAGAAGCGCATTCAAGGCTTGCAGTCAAAGGCGAGGTTGTTTTGATTCTAGATATGCAAAAACGACCTAAAAAGCTTTTATGTAATCCATATGCAAAACATCTTTTCTAAGTAAAGATTGGTTAGCGAGTAAGGATCTCGACCAATAAAAAAAACAGAAACAGGTGAAACAATTCAGCTTGAAAACTCGGAACCGTCAAAGTTTTCACGCCCCACATTAAAATCAATCACTGGTTAAATTTTAAAACACTGAATTTAAATTGCATGGGCGGAAAAGTTTGTAGTTTTGCACGCACTAACACTCAAACGTGCATTCGCAGAAGAACAAATCGAGATTACTTTTATCAGCCGGAAAATGTTGTTTCCAGCTTCTATAGAGTTCATGGAAAGACGTTTCTCTCAAAATGATTGTGAACTGATAGCGAGACAATTAACGCCAGTGAAATGAAAGGTCAGAAGTGATAGAACTGCCTAGACAACCACTTTTTGCCTCCGAAATTTGAATCACTAAAATAACCGTTTCTTTCACCAACGAATATTGTGGTTTAAGTAAAAGTCAGCTGGGATAAAGCTCCCTATTTATATGCAGAATTTATCGACATTATCAGAGTTCTTTTAATCTGAAAGGAAACAATGTTGATTTTCAATAAACTCCTAATCATGACGTGACTGTCCTGCAGTAGAGTAAAGGCGACATGCACGCAAAGACGTTTTTGCTAAAATATGTTCCAGGGCAATAGTCAGACTTTTGGGGGCCTGAGAGCATACCCCCCAAAAAGAAAGTTTTCCTGATCTAGAAGCTCTGAAACGCTATTTTCAGGCAGCGCAGTTACAAGATCTACGATCGCCGAAGGCGCGAGCCTGAGGGCATGTCCCCAAGAAAGTTTTCAAATCTAGAAGCTTTGAAATGTTATTGTCAGCATTTTCATAAGATCTGCGATCTTTTTTTGTGGTGTATTTGAAAAAAAAATTAATAAGATAATAAGAGATCGCTGCGATCGCCGAAGGCATGAGCCTGAGGGCATGTCCCCAAGAAAGTTTTCAAATCTAGCTCTGAAATGTTATTGTAAGCATTTTCATAAGATCTGCGATCTTTTTTTTGTGGTGTATTTGAAAAAAATAATTAATAAGATAATAAGAGATCGCTGCGATCGCCGAAGGCGCGCGAGTCTGAGAGCATGTCCCTAAGAAAGTTTTCAAATCTAGAAGCTCTGAAACGCTATTTTTAGCATTTTCATAAGATCTCCGATATCCGAAGGTACGAGCTTGAGGCCCCAAAGATTCAAATCCACAAGCTTAAAAACGCTCTTTTCAGCTAGCGCGTGATTTTCGTCTCAGCTTCTTCCCAATAGTAGGTCCATGACAGAATTTTACATTTGTCTCAAAACTGAGAAAAAAATAAGAGTTTATATGGTTTTGGGAGACGCTGTCTCAAAATTAGAGACGTTTGTATGGATTTTGAACCACGTTTGAAGGTCCATACCTTAGCCTCTGGTCATCCTAAAAGCATCAGATGACCAATAGCGATGTTATCTTTCATGTAGGGGTGTCCGTTTATCGATTGGTTAAAATTTGAAGCTCGCCCAAGTTCCCTGCGCGACTCCTGAATGGCCATTTTATCAACATTTTTGTCAGGCCACAACCCGGCACCAGTTACCCGTCCTTGGCCCCCTAAAAATCTTATCCACGGTTTGTGAATTTAATTTTTCTTAAAAGTGTATATATCGTCACGCACACAAATGCGTGAACAGTGCTGAATTTTGGTTGTGTAATGAGAGTTCAGTTTGTAAACCTCTAAAGTATTTGAATCAGAAGTGTTATTAATCATAGATTTATGTTTAAACACATTCTCTGTGATATCAATCCTTCGTTATTTGAATTCCTTTGGTAATGAAACCTCTCAGTTTATATCAGGAGCGGATCTGTGGGGAGGGTGCGGGGGTGCGCACCCTAATCTCGTACCCAGATCTCACACGGCCAGAGTGAGATCTCGGTACACGATTATGCGCACCCCTCCCCCTGAGATGACCTGCGGTCAGTAATAGTCAGTTACGCCATCCCTTTGTGGTGTACCCCCCCCCCCCCCCCACCCCCCAGAAAAATCCTGGATCCGCCCCTGTTTATGAGCTCCGTATTTTGGATGATATCAGAGAGACCTGATTTATTCTCAAATACCAACACCATTAACGAATCAAACAAAGTATTCGACTGATTAAAAACACCAAACCAAACCAAGCTACAAACAACTGCCCTCTACTTAAATACAGAATAGAAAATTCCTGTCATTAATTATAGTACGAAAAAAAATGCTCCCCCGAAAAGTATTATAGGTGATAAGTACAAGTAACCGAACATAAATGAAATAGGTTTTAACTTAAAAGTAATGTAGTGTTGTAATACAGGGAACAAATGTAAATAGTTTATGTGATGTATGAAAAATAAGTTGCAATATGTAAAATAAGAGTAAGGAACTAGTGGTAAACACAGGTTAGAAAGTGTTTTGTGTCTACGATTTGAATCTTTTGCTGTTCTGTTGGGGCACTGGCCTTTTTCTTGACATCACAGGATCCGTGCCACACGTGAACACTTCAAATCACGCGCCATATTTTATTCAGTCATGAATATTCCGTAGACTTGTTGATGTCAGTCGTTGTGCTTCTTGCATATGGTTTAAATAAATGCATAATGATTTCCTAAGGTGTCCCCCGCGACCTTAAGGTATTACGACAAATGTTAATGTTAGCTAAGTGTTAGTGTTAGCTTAGTGTGCTGACCACGTTAATAAAGATTGATTGATTGATTGATTGATTGATTGATTGATTGATTGATTGATTGATTGATTGAATGGCATGCATGAAACAAATAAAGATATTATTAAAAAAAATCATTATCCAACATTGATTCTTTTCGATCGAGTGACAGTAAGGTAGGCTAATTTTCATAAATGTCTGAGAAAGACCATCTGCCTTAGCTCCATGCTCGAAATTTGTTTACTTTGCGATCGAATTTCGAGCAGTATTGTGTTTTGTGGGAAATCGGCGATAAAATCAGGGGTGGCGAATGGTAAAATCGGAGCCTTGCCGAGACGCCGAGACCCTAGTTTAAAAATCCGAGCCCGAGACTAGAATTTGTTTGTAAAATCCGAGCCCGAGACGCACTTGATCAGAAAATACGAGAAACAGTTCAATTCTCAAATGATTGTCGTTGGGTACCCATGTTCTATTATCATGACATGATTTCCTCAATAAAGTGGAAGTTACGGTTTCCTATATATATTTTACATAACAGTTGTAAATGCAGATTCCGGCAGGGGTAAATTTCTTAATTTCTCGTTTCGGATAAGCTTGTGGATAAAAAAATTGAAGTTCCATTGGCGAGATTTTGAGATCCAAATTTTCAAAGTCCGAGACTCTGAGATCCAAATTTTCAAAATACGAGACTCCGAGACCGTCACTGATATTTCCAGAAATCCGAGATTCCGAGACGCTATTTTTAAGCGCCGAGATTCCGAGACTCGGCGTAAATTTGCCGAGACTCAACATTTTTGAAAGGCCATTCGCCACCCCTTAAATACTATTACATGAATTGTTTTTGGTCGATACATCTCTTCGTTCTTTTTGCTCTACTTCAATGACAAATTTGCTTTGGCAACAATTCAGAGAGTCGAATGCTTCGAAACCTAATGCAAATCGTAATCTCTAAACGGGCCTCCTGAAAGAATGGAAATTTTTCTCCACCTGAGTTCTTCGCCATTGTTTAAAAACGTTAACACGTATTTGTTTTTATACCTTGTTGACGGGGAATACGGCTTTCTTGACTTAATTCTCTTCCTCGTAAACCATTTTCGGTTCCTAAACTACGCCGCTCCTTCCTCGCTCATGGCTGGGACGCTAATGAATCATGCATGCAATCGCGTTCTCACAGAAAAGAGCAAAAATTTGACACTGCATAATTTCTTATTGTTTCATTTGACAAAACATGTCACTGCATAATTTCCTATTGTTGCATTTGAGAAGTTATTTCCAAAACTCGAGCTCGTGTTTCATCGTGGTATCCAAACACCTCGCAACAATAAAAGCACTCGGCCTACGGCCTCGTGCTTTCATTTGTTTCTCGGTGTTTGGATACCCCGATGAAACACTCGCTCTCGTTTTGGAAATAGTACTTCACCAAAGGGAACCGACACCCACCAGCAAGTAGAAAGGATGGTTCTAATCTGATCTGGGGACGGGAAAGGGACGGGAATATAATTTGGCGCGAAATCACAAATTCGTCTCCAAGACCCCTCGGTTTTTCAAACGTTCAAAATGGCGTCGCAAACGGGTTAGTTTCGATTCGACAGGCGCCGAGGCAACAACAACCACAGAATGGAAACGTGGAAGAGCTACGTACAGTAGGGAGATATTTTGTCAGTCAAAGTGTATCCTGACAAAGTCTGAAGTATGGGGAGGACAGGGCAATACTTCAAGCCTTCTAGTCCAGCAGTCGAAAGGTGAGACATATAAATTTCGACATAAATAAAACTCGTACAGGAGTTAAAGTACAGGTCAATTTTGTATTAAAATTTCCATTGCCTAAAGACGGAAAAACTCCCGTCGAATTGTTTATTGCCAACGAGGCAGCCGAGCCAAGAGGCGAGGCTGACGAGGCGGCAGAATCATAGAGTCGCGCGTATACCACAGATACCAGAAAAAATCTCAACTTCAGCGTAAGGGACTTTTTTTTAACCATATTTGGGTGGAAGTAGACACTCCATATTTGGGTTGTATTGTTCTACCAAACTGGTCCCCAGTCTCTCTCTCCTTGCTAAAGAGCAAATGGCCAAAATGGCACATGCTCGCTGTTAAAATTTTCAATGTGCTCATTCACTCCTTTTACGATAAATACACCTTTATGGAACTCTAAATGGAAAGAGAATACCCTACAGAATACTCGACCGCTAAAAAAATGAACATCAAGGCCTTCAAAGCGATGAAATAATCTTTCGGCTTTGGAGTCCTTTGATTTCTGAATATAGACACGAAAATCAAAAGCGGACTACTGACTTCAAATGGAGTTTTCTTGACTTACGAGAATGCCACGGTCGGGTAAATGCTACCTTTAAGTGTTGCTTTTGTTTATAGCAATTGTCTAACCGATGATTTCATCCCAAATTAAATAACGTTTATATTTTCGCTCAAAGGACCTCAAAGGAATCAATACCAAGCGACACTCACTAAAATTACTGCATGTCATACACGCAAGAAAATTGAAAGTTTTTTTTTTTTTTTGCTGCTAACGGCAAATGTAATGTTTACTTGAATATATTAAAATTCTATCTCCACATATTCCTTCAGTGTCCGTTTTGGTTTTGTTTTCTATTCATTTTTTCGCTTGGGAATTGAGTTTTGCGTAAACATGACATCGAATGGCAATTTGCATGCAAGACTGAAATCTGTGCCGTCATTGCTTGATTGGGTTGATTTAATACTGAAAAGCGTCTACAGAATCTTAACAGTTTTGATTTTGGGATTCTATTTATGAGAAGTTCTTGAAATGTAACTATCCCTTTAAAAGATTAAAAGATTTATCAAGAGTTATCAATCTGTCAAACCCGTGTCATTTAATATGAACACCAGAGAAAGAGCACTTTCTTCTCGTATTACCTGAACTACGATTTACCATATTTTGGTCATTTCAAATTATAAAGTTCTATCGAAAACCATTCGGTATCCGTTCTTACGAACAAACATGAATATTTCGCTCGTTGGCACTTACCGATAGGTACAACTAGTATATATTTTTTAATATTTCATTCATAGTAGCTTTCATTATTTTGATATTTTGTTTGCTATAATTTTCGCAAACATCATTGGCGCGTAGTCAACCGCGTCCAAAATTTCCTTCCGGCACTGATGTGTCATTTCCGGTTGCGGGGAGAAAGTCTTGCAAAGAGGTTTTGCATCACGCAACGTACATTCAAAACAAAACTAAAAACTAGACGTGCCCGACTTTGAAATGGAAATATCTCGCAACAAATTAGATCGTATCCAAATCTTTAGGCGAAAGTAATTATTTATCTGGTTCAGTGTTTCGCGTACACCGCATTTGTCAGATCTTTGAACTCCGTTAAATATTCGACAAAGAGCAATGTTCATTTACTTCCGTCCTTCTTGGCGATACAACACCTGTAGATTCGTTTTGAAGTAGTGATAGTTTTCTTGGCTTTTATATATAAACCCGGTGTTGCCGTGATTCAGTTTCCTCCTCGTCTTATGCACAAGAAAGCGACAGAAACACCTATACATTATTATTTTTGAATTCGGATTAGCAACTTTTTTTCTTTCGCTACTTTTTGGAGAGTCGTTACTTTGGGATCTAATCTTTGATATACAAAGTTCCTTTTACTTATTCCATGCTAACAAATCACTTCCAACAAATTTCTTGTCCTTTTCTGTAAGCAAAATCTAATTCCCAGACTTAACATGGATGTTTTTAAATTCAGAAGGAGAAACTGAACTCCTTGCTATTTCCCAGACTTCATCCCTTACTTGAATTCGATCGAAGTCAGCCTTTGTCTGGTTAAACATAGCTCAAATCTTTAACCACTGTAACACGTTTTTATCATGGATAAACCTGCGCTTTAGCTGAAAACTCAAGGAATAACCGTTGAATACCGTTACATGCTAGCATCCCCTGGTGTTCTAGCTACCGTTGAGTATTCTTCTAAAAGCATGATATTTTATATCAGTTTCCTTATAAAATTATTTACCTTTTCACTTACCGGCGCATCAGTGAAGGCTCGAGAGTCGTGATAACACAGTCCAAGCTTTTTGATGCTGCATTCCACAACAAGAGTTTTACAAAAGCTACCCATGATTTCCCAGCTACTTTCTCTAAAGGTAAAGTTACCCCTACTGTGTGTAGTTCCATGGAGTAAATCTGTCAATCTTCGTAGGCATATACATAACTCAAGTCGGACAAACAACGTCATTTCCGCTCATATAGATATTGATTCGGCCAGTGAGCACACAAATTATGCAGCCATTCTCTTCATTTGTAAAACGAAAGAAAACGGAACAAGCAAACAAACAAACAAAAAATAAACGGCAAAAATTATTCGTACCGCAGAAAAACAGAGACAACAGCGAAAAGAAAGCGTCGGACTGAAGCGGGGACTAATATTATTGTAGAACAAAAACATGCCCAATAGTTTCAGTTTGGACGTAATCCAGGGGACACAAGAATAAAATGAGTGTATATATTAGTAGCCTGATTCTCAGACGGTCCGGGACCCTCGCGGCCATGCACTCGCTGGCCGCGAGAGACTTGGACCGTAGCAAGTGCCTGGTCGCGAAGGTCGCGAGGGACCTGGCCGTCTGAGAATCAGGCTAATATATTAGAGGATCATTAACACTAATAATTAAACAGCTTAATATAAAGCTCATTCCAGTGTTGGCTTTGGCAACCAAGTTTGCATCACGTGCTATTCTTACCGTGGGAGTCTTCAGTTGCTTACTTTGCAAACAAACCAACCAACCAAGCAAACAAACAAACAAACAAAAAAACAGGGAAACCAACAAACAAACAACAGATAGATGCTCGGGTCTTAAGGCTGTTCTGAAATCAGAAATTACACGCTTATTAAAATCTTGGTTTATTTTTAATAACTGGCGCGAAAAATCATCCCAAATTTGTAATTTCACAATTTCGTTCCCAGACCAATATGGTGTCGCAGGCCACAGACAGCAGATATACAAGCAGCAAAACTGAGTTGAGTTAAAAGGGAAGACAGAAAAGCTATCTGTCTCACAAATGTGTACGCGGACAACGTTTGTGAGGAGACAGCAAATTTTTTAAATGGTCAAACCCTGTTGGGAAAGTCAAAAGGTAAGTCGAGCATAAAGTTCATAACCAATCCCGCCGCATAATTTGTCTCCGATGCGTTCTTTTAAAATTCATATTTCACACTTGTGAAATAAGTGCAGGCATAGCCATAAGGATGTTCACACTTCCAAGTAAGGTGGCATACGTAAGCAGCTTAGAGAAATTCCGATGAATACAAGTGATGAACATTGCATGACGGAAGTCATGCCAACCACCAAATCTTGTGCTTGTGCTTATTTCACGCCGGTTCCCGGTGATAAAATGAGCATAACACAAGTCAAATGAGCATCAGCACGAGCACAGGAAAAAGGAAAAGTTTATTTTGCGTGTGGTGTAAAATAGTATTTTTCTGTCCTTATGTTTAGATTTGTGCTTTGATATCTTAAGAGTGTGAAACAGACTAGAAGGGCGAAATAAAGCTAAGAACAGGGAGGTTCACTTGATGCCCCAGAAAATTCAGTTTGAAATTTGCTCGTGACTGACACTGTATGGTATAAGTTGGTAAATATACTCGTTCATATTCACTGTTACCTTCCATTTATGATACGAACCTCCACCTTCCCTCTCGCCCTCTCGCTGGTCGTTTTGTTGTTGCCATCTTTGAAGAAAGATTTCCACTAATCTAAAGAACCGTATCCATAACGCCGGAGGGGGTGAGTGCTGGGAGTGGGATAATCGAAATCTAGTCTCAGAATGAGGGAAATTGGGCAGAGAAACGAAGTTTACTTGTGTATATGGGGTTCAGAGCCACCTTAAATTTTCGAAATTTTAACGTGGCTCTGAACCCCATGTACAGAAGTTTTTTAACCTTTGCCAAAAGGAGAATAGGTGTAGGTGCTTAAAGCTGCACCTTATTTTACTAATCAAAATTCGATAATAAAAAATAGGGATAACCGAATTCGATTTTTAGTTATTTTCAAACGAAGTTAGCATTAAGGGTGTTTTAAGCAGGTGATACTGTTGTTATGGTAACCTAATGTGTCACGAAAATAATAACGTGATCAGCAATGATTGGACATTCGTTTGACCCCATGATTGTAGCATCAACCGATAAAGATGGCTACAATGACCCATCAAAATCTAAGTGTTGAAAAGTGCTGGAAACTGTTGCCAGCCATCTTAAGTGCTACTGAGCTCAGTTCTGTGGCCTAACTGATATAAAGTAGAAAGGAACAACAGCAAAATCAAGGTTTTATTAAACTAAGTTTACAAGTATTTGCGTACTTGTAAGTAGTGGTGTAAGTGTCCAACACAAGGGCCATCCAATAAGTGTATATTATTATGAACATGTACAGGAAAATTCAATATGCACCATGCCTACTTTAAAAACAGTGCCAGGAAATCGGGCCTGTAACACTGACTGTCCGTAATAACGGAGATGACTTTTCGCGAACAAAAAAGAATCGATATATTATTCAAGTCCGTTTCGATCTACTGCAGATGAAACCATCGTCGTTGTTATTGCTTTTTTTGTTTTAATTATGCCCAAATCTCTTGGTGCATTGTTTGCCTTACTTGGTTCATGGCTCTGATCAAAATTTAATTTCTCCTTAAAGTATCCGTTCAAGAGAGACATACAGCCCATGAGAATAAGGTGTCCCATCAACAAGACGGATTATTTTGTTTTAGAAAATTGAATCTACAGGCACTTCATTTTGTCATACTATGAACTAACAAGATACTAGAACGATTTCGCATAACTCGACTTTTATATGCTAATGGTCCCGATAAAATGCTAATGAGGATTAGAACCATAGAGAATCACGTGTGATAAAATAAATGTACGGCTGTTTACAAATTCTGTATTGCTGTAATATTGTACACATGCATGTCCCACACGCACACCATGGAGAGCCGATACTTAAAAACCGAGCATTCGAAGCACAGCTTTCAAAAATGTTGTTTTTTCGTGTTCTTTTTGGCACTTGTTATATATTTTTTGGTATCTTTTTTCGGTACTTAGATATTGCTTTTAAGTTCTACAATCATATTCTGGTTTTCTTACAGGGTTCGCACAGTCTTGAAAAGTCCTTGAATTTTAGGGGGAGTCCTTGAAAAGTCCTTGAATTCCATTTTTCCTTGAAAAGACCGTGAATTTCTGTGTAAGTCCTTGAAAAGTCCTTGAATTTTCTTCAACTTTAAAAATAGTGGCGTCGAAACCAAATTGCTTTGCATAGACTATGGTATTCTTTTCCTGTGTAAAGCACCTTCAAACTCTAAAATACGAGTGTAAAAGCAGCCAATAACGAGAAAAGACAAGAATGTAGAGAAGGAGATGGAGCAAACACATTTATAGCATTTAAATACCATCAAGAATGTAGAGAAGGAGATGGAGCAAACACATTTACAGCATTTATATACCATCTGTTAAATTACCTCCCTGGTAGGGGGTCCTTGAAAATTCAATTTGGTCCTTGAATAGTCCTTGAAAAGTCCTGGAAAAATGGTTACGATTTTTTGTACGAACCCTGTCTTAGCCTGCAAGCAGGCTCTCTTTGGGGGCAACACGACTCAGCGGCTCGCGCCCTGTAGAAAAACTCGCGGCCCCCAAAGAGAGCCTGCACGCAGGCTAGGTTTTCTCGTCAGATTGGACTGTTAGACAGACACACTGTTCTCTCACCCTGTTCAGCAATAATATATAAAGGGAGTTTTTGTCTGGTGTTGTTTGGCATATCTGGGACATAAATACGCACGTTGGTATGAACACATATCGAAAATCTCTATTGTTCTTCCTGATTAGCATTTATGGTACTCATTAGCATATAGAAAACGACTTATGCGAAATCGTTCTATTAAACGTCAATAAACTTTCGTTCTATGGACACCCTGTTAAAAGTGGGTGTCGCTTAGGGTCAGAAAATTAAATACTACTTATTAACCGAGAGTGAGGTCATTACTGGGAAATCTCAGACTGAGGCCCAATACATCAAGGCCTCAGTCTAAGATTTCCCTGTAATGACCGAACGGACGAGGTTAATAAGTTATTTATTATATGGCCTTTTTAGCGCTGGAAAAAGGGAAACGTTTTTCAATATCCGCTTGCGCGCGCAAGACGTCATTCGAGGTTATGCGATCCAAAGCAGAAGAAACGGTTTCTTTGACAGTGGGGCAATTTTTGTCTTCATTACGCCAAGATCTAAAACAAAACAAACTGACCTGTGTTTACAAGTGTTTGACCCTTAAAAAGTTATAAAAAGCTAAGGCAAGAAAAATTTTCATAATGCCCGGTCATTACAAGAAAATCTTGCCCGCTCATCAGCCAATCAGAGCGCACGTACTATTGTAGCCATATAATAAAAGTGGATAATCAAGTGGCTTTCCGTCATCTAAACAAAGCAACTAAGTTATCGAATTTTGCAAATAAACCATACGATAAACTGATAAGTATAATTTCCTACAATACACTTTGCGTGTCTACAATTGCACATGTACTAGTTGTTCTGATATGAATCATGACCAATCGAAGGCTTAAAAAAAAATGGCTTTAAAAATTTTTAAGGTACTTGAACGAGTTAACGACAATTGGTCTCTACTGGTCTAAAGCCACGCATTCTCTACTAGTTACAACATGAACTAAGACCATTTTCAAGTCTTAGCAAATGGGCGATCTGAGCTTGGTAAGAAACGGGCTCTGAAATCCATCTTCAATGACAACGTGGGCAGTGAAAAGCTGTTGCTTTATGAACTCTGACCAGTAATCATTTTTTTACTCGTTCCCGTACCTCGCTTTAAAGGAGAAGTTCACTCCAGAATGGCCATTTATTTTCTTTACGCCAATAAAACGTTTATACAAAAATATGTTATTCACCAAAATTTCAGCATCCAACGAGCGCTAAATCCCTACGAAATCTTTCTCTAAAGTAGCCCAAAATTCGACAACTGAACGCCGCCATCTTGGAGCCAGTAATGTATGCGTGACGTCAAAGAGTTCAGCCTGAAGTTTAGCGGGAAAATTTAAATACTCGAAACTCCTTGTTTCTTTGAAGTGGCTTTTGTTTGTCAAAATGCCTGTCTGAAGGGAAAGAAAAGGTGAAGGGTTTTTTTGTATCTCTTGGAGATCCGTTTGAGAAACATGGAGCTGCACAAACAGGCATTTTGACAAACAAAAGCCACTACAAAGAAACAAGGAGTTTCGAGTATTTAAATTTTCCCGCTAAACTTCAGGCTGAACTCTTTGACGTCACGCATACATTACTGGCTCCAAGATGGCGGCGTTCAGTTGTCGAATTTTGGGCTACTTTAGAGAAAGATTTCGTAGGGATTTAGCGCTCGTTGGATGCTGAAATTTTGGTGAATAACATATTTTTGTATAAACGTTTTATTGGCGTAAAGAAAATAAATGGCCATTCTGGAGTGAACTTCTCCTTTAAAAGAGCTTTTTATGTTATCTACGCCTCAGACTGATTAAAATGAAGTTGTTCGTAATCATGTTCCGTTCCCCCTTGTTCACCATCTTGCGATAGATAATTCAAGTCACAATAATGACCACACTTCTGAATTTCAAAGACTTCCATATCAAATGGATCATTGGCTTGAACGCTTTCTGCACCAACGTATATTGGATTGCTATGTCCCATATCGTCATGTGACGTTGGTTTGGCAACTCTGCAAATAAATATATAGTGATTAATTTTTTATGGCCAACAAAGATAACGTAGATGCTGTACGTGATCACGCTAGCAACAGCTTTTTTTAAGTAACTTTGTGAAATAAAACTACAATGATGGACTGAACTGTGGTTGGATAATGTCTCTTTAATTACCCTTATCCAGTGTTTCCGTAGAAAAACCGAGTAATGAGTCAACCAGGAGAATACAACATTAAGTTTAGGCGCTAGGAAATTTTCAACTTATTCGGTCGCAAAAATAAGCTGATGATGTTGAACTTCACCAATCGATCAAAGACAATTGTCTGAAAAGCAAATTTTCCAAAAAATTCAAAACCAGCTCAACTTAAAAAAAATGTCACTGACGAAGATATACAGAACTAAGGATACGTACGAAATCTTATTGGCTCTACAGGGAGTCTAGTTCAGTACTTAACACTGTGGTACTTGTACTAAGAAACTTACACACAGCGTTTCCGCAAACAAAATATGGTGACACCAATCAGCGCCATCAATGTGAAGGCTCCCGTTCCAATGGCTGAATAAAGAATCGGCTTGGAGATTCCCTGTTTTTCAGTGTTGGACGGGCTGGGAATTTCTAAAATGAAATTATAAAGAAGTAATGAGTAGTAGATCATGGCAGGTGAAGGGGTATGATTTTTCCATTGTAACAGAACTGTGCTCAATTGCATGTTGGGACCTATCACGACAGAATTAAAATGAAAAGCTGACAACTGCTTTTGTGTACAACAGCTCGGAAACAGGAGTCATTGATTACATAACCTGAAGGGTATTTTCGAAATGTTGAGATCTTTTTCTTGTCGAAAAACGAATTGCCTAAGCCAATAAAAGAAATTGCTGTTAACAGTAAAAAGCAAGTAAGACTATCATTTTCAAGATACCTTGACAATCGTCCCGCCATTTTGATGCCGTTTTTCCAAAAGTCGTTGTCCCGGATGGACAGGAGATACAGGAGGTCTGGGCTTCTTGTTCCTGGTAGTGGTCAACTGCGCATGCCTGGCAACCAGTAGCGTTGAAGAAATAACCAACCGGACAGTTAACTAATAGAAACAGATATATAATAGAAAGTGCTATTAATAACTGAGCTCCAAGTTACTTTAAGTCCAAGTGGCTTATAGCTTCTACTGTTTTACTCCTGATTCCATAGCAAGAAGTAGCTAAAATACTGCTACTCTCTCTGAATGTGATGCTAATCCAACATTCTGTCAGGTTGCCCCAACAATTCGCCGGTACCCATTTATACTCCTGCCTGCGTGGAGAGAGGAAATATGAGAGTAAAGTGTCTTGCTCAAGAACACAACACAATGATATGAACCCGCCAGGGTTTGTGCCCAGACACTCGTAAGTAAAGGTACAATTTATTTGTTTTTCAGTAGGATGAGCAGTTTTCTGTAGCACTGTCATAACACTGGAATCAAAGTTACTTTATCTGGCCAATCAATAACCCAAATCAAAGCAAAAACATGGAATCGATGCCATTAGCTATTATAAAGCTCGAAATAATGGAACCAGTTCAGAGCGGACCGGTGCAGAGCGAAGGAAGAGGCCGAGAAAAATATATAAACGCACGATCAAATTTGCTTAAATCTGTAAGTATGGTATTATAAGTATCAAGATAATCTTTTTTCAGTACGTACGTGACTTACAGGTGTTGTTTACCGCTTAACGAAGTGAAGTGATCAGTTAACCGCAGTACAAAATTAACACAGTATAAAAGACATAAACACTCCTTACCGCATTTGGTTCCTCTTTGAACTTGTCCTTTATTACAAACAAGACGGATTAGGTGAAAAACGGGTGGTTTGGATGCATCGTATTCTATAACAACTCCGCTAATGTTGAGATTGAGGTCTGTTTTGTTCAAGGCCTCCCGCATGTTCTTTGATATTTGAAGAGTGGTCTGGTTGAGATCAACCAAGGAAGCGTTGCTCGGCAGCGGAACTTTTAAAGCAAAATACACAGTAAGGGGAATTTTGGAAGTTTGCTTCTCATTGGCTGCATCTCTTCTCCGACGTGCTTCGGTTTGGTTTTCGCCGCATACAACCCTTACGTTGTCTATCGTACATTGCCCATTACAGCCACCAGCCATACCAAACGGTGAATTCTTAAAAAGTTCGATAAAGTTAGCAGCGATCACTTCGTTCATATCTTCTCCTCCGCACTGGTCAACTAGATAATGAAGATTTCCATTTACCACGGCCTCTTCAGGTTCGTCCGCTTCTGCAATGTGCATGAAAAATACCAATTTTATGCGATTACTAAATGATGATGATGACGATGACTATGTAACATGTCATTGGTTATCCCATGGTTTGCAGTTGGCGATTATTATTTGTATACGACGTCATTTTTCCAAGCTTATTTTGAAAAAAAAAAAAATCAAAAAGTACTAAAGCATATGAAGGTGCTATTGCTTAGAGCAGAACGTTTACGGAATATTGTATTCTCTTACTTGAGCAATCTGGAAAAGCTGGTGTTTTCTTCCCTGACACTTTGGCATTCTGCCAAGTTCCGTCAGGAGTACAGTAGTACACTGGATGTGGTTCATCGGCGAACTCAAAGCCGTCATTACAGTGCACGGTGCAAAACATGCCAGTTAACCACGTTTCACAAGCTTTTGCACCATTCAGAGGTGCTGGTAAATCAGGGCAGGTGTAATCTTGTACAAAGGGAAAGACAGATAAACCTTGTTAGTAAAATGCCTCCCGCTAAGCTCTACCCTTTTTAAAGGCTGCCGCGAAATTCGTTGGAGCTCATTATAACACAAGGAAACTGTCCAATTCTCACACTGCTAGGAGCTCATTCAATATTTTTGAAAACCACACTTCTTTCATGGAAGCAGAGGGTGTCTAAGCTGAACAGTTTTTCCGATAAGTGCCACTTAGAAGGTGCCTCCTAGCGATCACTGCCAAAAAACAGGTGACCTTTTAGGCTAGGAGGCTAGACGTAAGAATACAATATAAGCTGAACACTTTGTATTAAAGTAGCAATATACCGACCCTCATTTACCTTGCCAATTATAGTTAGAGGAGTGTGTTTAAGGTGAAAATGTATAATGTACTTATGGCCAAACATGTTTCTTTGTTATCAAGTATTACTGTGTGCCAAGTGGTTTAGGAACCTGGATTTGAAATCTGGACCGAAGTCCTTGGTTTATGTTTTTGCATAACCATCTGCTTTCACTTCCAGGCTTTTAAACAACGTTACGTTAAAAGTACTTTAATCACATACCCACAATAATAACTTGGAAGTGGCATTTGTCTGTATTTCCTGCTTTATCTGATGCAGTGTACGTTATGTTGTATTCCCCCCATGTGAACTCGCTTCCATTTGGTCTGCTTGTTGTAAATAAGTGGACCCCAACATTATCAGTGACAGTGACTCCAGGTAGTAAGACCTTAGTCATTGTGTCTTTAGAAGTAATGTGAATATCAGCTGGGCAAGAAGCGATCTTGGGTGGCTCGAGATCTATTTGTTCACAATAAGAAGCAATATCAGTACAGCATTTGAAGGAGTGGATGGCCAAACGTAAAGCCTGTAGACACTTTGCATAAATGGCGTCAGCAATTTGAATAACAATAATTATACGTCCTAAGCCTCACATGCACGTAAAATTCCTTTGTCAATAAACATCTACACGAGGCTAAAGATGTACAAAGTATTGTTATTCCAATTTGGGCGCCATTTATGCAAAGTGTCAATGCGAAACGTCTTCAGTTGCGGGCTCTTTTCTAGCCGCCACAAGAAAGAAATCCCTGCTATGGAGCTTCAACATTCCATAGCAAAGTACGCTAAAACAGATCCTTCTGAATAATGCAAATAAACATTTGTTCGAGAGCTTTTCTCAACCAGAATATTTGGATTTCATTTCGGCAGAATTATAGCCAGAAGAGCTAGAAAAATGACGCTATTTTTCCAAGCCATGAGTAAAGATGGCGTTGTGTTCTATCGCAAGTGTCAAGGCTGTTGAGAGAGGAAAGACAAGGAGGTACTTCTGGTGGAGAGGGCAATCTACTACGGTAGCACGAGAGGCTATTGATAGATGTAAAGTAGAAGTCAGGAAAGCTTGTGGGAGCCAATACGAAGTATAGCGGCAAAGCGGTTGAGGGAATCGAGAGTGGAAATCATTGCCACTCACTTTTCGCAACTTTTTTTTTACCATTACAGTGTTGCGTCCCATAATTTGCAGCGTCAAAGAAATCTGCTGTTTCGGGCAAAAGACATCCGGAATAATCGTTCGTTTTGCAAAACCTACCTATTCTGCAACATATTCGATTTTTATTTCAGGGTATTCCAAAAGAACACGCCGTAAGATAAAGAAAAAAGCGTACCTTTCACATCAATAGGAAATTCACAGCTTTTACTCAGCCCAGCTGAATCAGTGGCTTTGTACGAAATGTACGTTTTGCCAACTGTCATCTTTTGTGGTGGCAGCAAACCACTGAGGCTCAAGGGCTCGTTGGAGTTGTCGGTAGGGGATGGTACCTGCCACGTCACCCATGCATATGCTTGACCAGTTTTGGTAGGAGTCTCTATATCACCAGGGCATTGAATGCTGGGAGGTTGGACATCTATTCAAAAAGGAGATTGAAGTTAATTAGCTTAATTAGATGAATGTTATACGTTTCGGCGAACAGAACCTCCAGGTTTGGGCGTCATCAAAGGCTGAAACCCCACTCCCGTAAAACCTTAACATAATGGAAACCTGGAAAGATCTGGTAACAAACAATGGCTGGAAAATGAAAACCGTGTTCGCAGGGATAATGTGGCTGAAAACCAGCAGGCCGATAAGGTACTTTGGTAATGCCATAGCTCACTATGATAGTGCACCGGAGTAAGGTCACAGAGTCTAGAATATAGCAGCTAAGAGCAAAATACATTTCCTACCTTTACAGACCGTCTTGGTAGTATCTGCACTCCATAATCCACTCTCAAGGCAGGATACGCTCCTTGCGCCTTCCAGACGATAACCAACCGTAACATTGCACATGAAGAAACAATGTGTTTTATAATTTACACCAGAAGATGACTTGCATGGAGTGGGAAATACCAGTCCATGAGACGGCTTTTCAATGGCTGGACACTTAACAACTGAAAGAATAGAAACTATAAAAAAATGAACCAATACGTTTTCCAAAAGATCGAGTTAGGAAAATGTTTATATGACACGATATCAATCCTTTGAAAACCATTATTACTTATATCACCTTATCTTGAACGACGTTTTATTTTGGAAAAATGTAGATAAAGAACAAGGGTGGTCCTTTGACAAACCCTTTCGTGGTATTATTTAATATTTCCATGTTAGGGTAACTTAAAGAAATGAGTCGTACTTCTTCGTTCTTCGTATATTAAGAAGACAGGGCTCTCTCTCTTCGCGACTTCTTCAAACATTAAAACAGCCTTTTTCAATGTAGCAGTCCATTAAACGGCCGAGAGCCCACCACCTGATCGCAAGTACCTGCCAACAAATAATGATCCGCTTCATGCGCGGGACAAGCTCTGGTGGTATGAGCCACTTATTAAGTAGGCTCGACGCAGACTTTACCTTTTTACATGCGCATTACCATCTCATAGTGACAGTGATGAATAACTGATCAACCCACCACTGACAAATCAGTTTTTTTCCAATAATTATTAACTGCTACGATGAATTTCTGTTTCATATTGGAAAATATGGAGAACAAAAAAGATCTGACTTCTAGATTTGCTTACTGTTACATATGGTCGTGTTGCCTGACCATGTCCCATCTGCTTGACATGAGCGTTGGCTGGATCCAGCCATTTGGTATCCTGCATCACAAGAGAGGTATGCCCGGGAACCAAATGAAGATCCACATGAAAAAGAGGTAATGGATCCATGTATTGGTGATTGGAGAACAGTGCAAGATTTTCCTGTGAAAAAAGTTTTTGTTCCTATTAAGCTTTTTCTCTCTGTTTTCTCGAACCCCTGCCCTCTCGGAAAGAGTCATTTCCCTGTTAGTAGTTTTTCAGTCATTTACTGTAAAAGTAGCCCCTCCATCTGGAACTCCCCGCTTTTTCTTTGGTACCTTTCTTGCGAGGAAGCCAATTACCGTTTGCAAGCATAGACGGTGTCGATACTGCATTTTTTGAAACCACACTTTAATTCAATTCTCATGAAGGGCGGCCGTATAGATAGTGCGCTTGAACCGTTGTTGTTAGATTCATGATCACATTTTTTTTTCGTGAAGAATTTCGTGAAAAAGATAACGACTTTTCTTTACTTGTTACTAAAAACATTTTACTTGTAAATAAAACATTTTACTTTTTGCTAGAAACATTGTACTTGTTACTAGAAACTCTTATACTTTTTTACTTTACCAATTGCACTTAACGTGCATCTAGCGTCACCAGCAATTGGCTGCGTACAGTGTAGGCTCTGTCGAAACGAATTTAATGCTTGTGCCGTTATAAAAGATACCTAGTAACTATTTTAATTTCCTTATTTATTTCAATATTTTTTTGATAATTTATTAAAGATAGGCAAGATACTTACTTGCTACTTGCACGATAAAAGTGCAGTTGGCTCGATTTCCACTGTTGTCTGACGCTGAATACAGTACATTGTACAAGCCAATACTTAGGTTAACGGGAGGTCGAATGGCGGGGTAGCTGATGGACACGTGACCAGAGTTATCAGTAGCCAGTGGTTCATTCCATGTGAGCAAACCACTGGACGAGCATTCAGGAGCGTAGAATACCATATTGTTTGGACACGTGTTGTTGAAGGAAGGGGGAGTATTGTCTGCAAACGATGAAATGTCCAAATATGTCACTAAAAATAACGCCATTTTTGTAAGATGCAAAGCTACTCTGAAGCTTTTGGGAGATTTTTTTTTCATGTAGTTTACAGTAAAAGGAAGAAAAAATGCTTTACCTCTACAACGCGTATCGTTCGAACCAGTCCACTGTCCGTCATTAGCACATACTCGTGTAGACGTTCCCTCAAGAACGTATCCAAATCTTTGACAAGTAAATCTGCATGTCTGGCTATGATTGCTGCCAAATAAGCACGAATATGGAGAAATGGTACCAAACGTTGGAGGGGTGAGTGGGCCACACTTGATGACTAACCAAATAGACAGAAAAGCAAACGTTAGCAGACAGCAATTAAAGCGTTACAGGCATTTTAGATTTTAAAAGACTATTCTAAAGGTGATAGTTTTGAGCTTGTTGTACTGTACTCTTGAATAACGTTCACCGTTAGTCTTGCTGATGAAATAAAAGTTTCGTTATTCGTTTATATTGAAATATACTGTAAAGGAAATGCTGTTTCTGGCACGATTTCGATATATCGCTTTACAGTGTGAAACAGAAAACAGGCACTTGTGATACATAAATCCAGACATAGATGTATAAAAAATGAAGCGGCCGAAGCTTTTCATAAGAGAAAAAAAATTGTGTCTATTTCTAACCTTTGCAATATGACGTTTCTCCACTCCAAGTCTCGTTTTCTAAGCACCGCCTAACCGACGAACCAATCAAATTGTAGCCAATATTACAAGAGAAACTGCAATGAGTATCATATAGTTCGGATATGGGGTCAACGCAGCCTTTCTTTAATCCATTTGCTGGAGAAGGAAGAGAGGGGCATCTTATAGCTACGGATAAATAATAAAAAAAAAAATGTTAATCTTATCTTAATCTGTACAGAATCCTTATATGTTACCATCTATAACATTTACATTGAGCACGTTGCCAGGTCGACGTTTAGGCCCGGTTCTCACTAAGGATAATTCATATACTTTACCCATATCTGTTTGTATGATTAGAAAGAGCGGGGCAGACACAGTGCTGCGAAAATGTCTTACCCAACAACATAACGCACGTACATTATCAGGCCACGTTGGCTCTTAAATAATAATAATAAAAAAATGTATAGAAAATAAACAAACATTATAAGGATACCTTGCTACTTCGCAACATAGACGCCAGTATATTAATTTAACTCGATTCAAAATGTTTCCCCGCGTTCAGACCGTAGACATAAAACAGATTTGTCTTGATTACATCAATACTCTTTAATTTCCATCACGTACCTTGACATTTTGGCAAAGGATTATCCCAGAATCCTGGAGGTTTATTATCAGGGGCAACACAGGTAACTGTTGATGAGCCATTCAAACGATAACCAATCGCACAAGATATGTTACACTGTGTTCCATAATGATTACCACAGCTGTCAATGCGCAGTGGACCTCCTGGATTGACCGTCAGTGATGTGCAGTTGATTACTGATGATAAAAAAAAAATAAATAAATAAATAAAGGGCATACTTTATATCATCACACGTTGTCGGTTAGCATTTTCTTAAAACTGTATAGCCCGCAGAAAACTACCACTGATTGGCCACCAAACGACATCAAAGACTCGACTTCCATATTTAGCACGAACATTTAAATCAGGACTTTTAAAACAAGCATTTTTAAGTTGAAGTTTTTATAGTTTCTTTTTACATTTTCTGGTTTCAAATTTTGCATAGCAGGTAAGGTGGCTATTTCCATGGCAAATTATCATTTTTATAGTCATCGTCGCGGTCATCACCATCGCCGACATTATGATCGTCATTATCATTAAAAAAAGCAAGGTATTAATCGTGAAGGTAAAGCATTACATTATGGATATTGAAAGACAGGAATCTTTGTTCTTTGATGTCTGCTTAGTTGCAGCGTATTAAAAATAATTTGTTCCTACATCGAGAAGTAATGTAACAGGATCCAGGCACAAATATATAGATATATATATTTTTACCAGAGTTTTGCTGGCTGGCAGTTCTTTGGAACACCTTGCCGCTACAGCAAAGCTAAAACCAAATTGATTAATAACAGACGAATTTATTTAGATTATCTTTACATTTTACTTTAACAGTGAAGCTACAAGTGGCCTTGTTTCTTGATTGGTCCACAGCAGTGTAAACGATCACGTGAGCTCCCTGATTAAACCTTTGAAGCGGATGGTAATTTGATGTCACAGAAGGTTGGAATCCTGAGTTGTCAGTAGCAAACGGCTCAGTCCAGTTCACTTGGGCTGAAAACAGGCCCCTTTTTGCATACACTACCAATGGACTTGCTGGGCATGTGGCTCTGAATGTTGGAGGAAGAATGTCTGAAATACCAAAAGGCATCAAAATTAGCTAGTAGGCAACTGGCCTGAAATTACTGGTGTGCTAATATTCAGGTGAAAGCATCCTCAGCAGTATTCACTGGGGTGGTGTGCGCGCATCATGTAATGAAATTAAAGACGCGTACCTGTGCAATTGATGGTGTTTCCACTCCATTGTCCAGTCTGTAAGCATGTTCTTGTCACATTTCCATTGGTGCTGCCGTATCCACTTTGACATCCAAATACGCAGTTGGATCCGTAAGTATTGCCACAAGATGCGGTCAGCAGAATGGCTCTCGGCCCAATATTCAAAGGCGGGCAGCTTACAGCTTGTATAATAGACAATTTTTAAAACAAATTATTTGAAATAAAAAAGGATTTTTGTTCTTTTAAGATTTTTCTAAGGCTAAATACCTCAAACGAGTTGCAAATAATGATGTTTAAGTTTAAGATCGAAATGGCTAGTTACAAGACTTCGAAAAGTCAAAAGGCGTATTTAAATTAACAAAACAGGTGAAGTCTGTGTTCGGGCCAAGTAATCCATTAGTCGGGCGCTATTCTGCACTTTCCGTATCATGAAGCGACTAAGAGTATACCTGCTCCCCCATAATGAACTGCTAGTCCGCCGCAGGGTTATCCCGCTGCTTTCAACGGTAATCTTTTGTGTAACTGGGCGACAAGAAGCGCAACACCGACCAAGGCTCGAACCTGGACCACCCCGATCCCGAATCCAGCTTACTAATCATATACCTCCGCGCCTCCCACAACGGTCCAGATTAGAAGCTGTTACCACGAGTTACGCGTGCACGAGGTTTTGATCTCGATTTGAGAATTAAAGCCTGGCAGACTTTTTCTAGTTCTGCTGTGTGTTATTTTCTCTTACAAAAATCGCTAAAAACTATCAATAATTTGCTCTTCCGTCGGCAGTTCACGAAATATTCATCCTGTTGTTCTAGGCGCCTTTCCTGCTACGGCGAAAGAAATACGTCATATAATTACCGCCAATTGCGTGATAGGGCCCCTTTATCCCCTGAAGTCCCACAAGTGACCAACATCAAATTTAGTATACAATATCAATAGTTAATTAATAGTAAATGTTCTGAGAACGTATAAAATGATCAATAAAGGGAAATTCTCCTAATACTATGATAAAAATGTATAGAGATCAGTTAGGAGAATTTGTATGTGGAAATAGCAGTTTTTTTTTTTAAAGAGGGTCATGCTAAAGTAACTGCTATTTTTTTTCACCTTGGCAAACGAAGTCGTTGCCACTCCACGTCCCATTTTCTGTACACTTTCTTGACGAAGAACCGAATGCGTTGAATCCAACATTGCACGCAAACAGACAGACTGTGTTGTAATACTCTATTGTGGTCCCTGTGCAAATCTGCCGAATTCCATTGGACGGAGTTGGTAAGGCTGGACATGTAACAGCTGAAAGACGTAATACATTCGATACTTTGGGTTTTAACACTTATCAATATAGCAGCGCTATGACGACTAAAAGTAAATTTGTGCTGGTGGTATATATCTTAATATTTGTTATACTTCTATGGATTTGAAATTTGAAAGTTACTAACTGGCTCTTTGTTGGCCATCTATCTCTCGATTTGCTTATGTTTCTGCCTTTCCATGCATCTTGCCGTTTTCGTCTGTCTGCCTGTCAGTTTGTCTCTCATTGTAATGGAACAAGAGGCCTGTCGGTCGGTGTGCCTGTCAGTCTGCCTATCACGGTAATGGGACAAGAGGAAAAATGTATAAACAAAAAAGGAAGCCACCCATCTCCCTCACCTTTTCCTCCCTCCGCTCCTAATTACCTTGCTCTTTCCCATAATCCGAGAGATTCTGATTTTATTTTCCAGTCTGATAAAATAGCAAACTCACCATTACATTGAGGCTGTGTTCCAGTCCATGTTCCGTCGTTGTTACATGTCCGAGTTGTTGACCCAGTCAGAATGTATCCTATATTACAGGATAAGCGGCAGGTTTTTCCTGGCAAATTGGAACACAGCTCAAGACTTCCGTGAACTGGCGCAGACAACTGTGGGCAGCGGTTTACTATTAAATTAAAAGACACCAGTTAAGTTAGTGGAGCTTATCCCTGAAGATAATGCCTGTTTTAGCTTTCCGCTGAGGGGTTTGTAACGATGAGTAATCTAACACACGGCACTGTGGTGTGATTTTAAGGAATTTTAGTTGTGGTCTTGAAACAAATTGAAGCAAGGCTTGGTTCAAACTCGGAACGGATTGCCCAGGGTATAATTTAATATTTCAGACGAATAGTAGTTGAAGGCATGAGGGCATAGTTACACATATGGGGGAAGTCATTGTCAGTTTGGGGCCTTACCGCCTTCACAAGTAAGGGCGTCGCCAGGCTTAAGCAGTACTCCCTCAGGACAAAAACATTGGTGGCCGTGTGGATTTGGAAGACACAGGTGACTGCAGCCGCCATTCAACTGGGAACAACTGGTGGATCCTATAAAGAGGAGGCGTTATTTTTATTTCTTAATTGCATGAAGATTTTTAAATCTTCGGAGCAAAGACACAGAAACGTGTCGTTTCTTTTCGCTTTAATTCTATTATGTCTGTGACTGCCTTTTCTGAAGTTTGCAGCGAAGAAGTGGGTAAAGGTAGACAGTTCCAAACCCCCGCTTCCAAATTAATCACTAAATTCAAAAACGTGGAAAGAACCAAATTAATCACTAAATTCAAAAACGTGGAAAGAAATACAAAAGTGCTAAATTACTAAGAACAGATGGAAGAAGAAATTGAAACCTCAAAGCTTAACTCGATGAAGTCCGCTTCTGTTTAACTTAGCCTGCCAGTATGTACAGCGCACAGTGCAGATACCATGGAAAGTTCAAATCACGCAAGGAAAAGAAAATCGACAAAATTAAAAAAAAAATAAAGATTCAGTTATACTCCAGAAAGGGTCATCATTCCTTGGATACTCTATACATTCTCTTGAAAACAATGTAGGAACTGCACATATCCCGCCAAACCAAACTTTGCAAATAAATGTTACAAAACGTTTCAATTTTTTGTTCGCAGTATACAAACATACCTTCAAAGATTTTCGTGTTATCATAAATATGTATTTCCATTGGCCTTCCCATTCCGTGAACCAGCACCTCACTGAGAGAAGATGACATGTTGTATTTGTGAACACTCTGGTTCTTCCAGTCTGACCAGTACAGGATGTTATCAGCCAGGGCCAGTCCAAACGGATGAAGGTTATTGGGTGATAAATCAAGTATTAGCACTCGGTTGTTTCCTTGGAGGTCAACCCTTTCAATCTTATCAAGGCTCGCATCGCACCAGTACAGCAGTCTATTTTGATAATCAAGAGCTAACGAATTCACCCATGTCAATCCGGAACTAACAAGTGTTGTCCTGGCAGTTCCATCCATGTTAGCTTGTTCAATCTTTGGTGATGATCCCCAGTCACTCCAATACATCTTTCTAAAATATCATATTTATGTTCAATAATAAAGCTGGATATATATAACAAAATACAGGGCCAATATAGTCTAACAGTTGGCATATGATTCTGCGTGTGCAATCTAAAATTTCGCGACCTTAAGCGTTTCAAAGACTTCAATTAGGAACGTTTGTCGTAACTCAGATATGAGTATGTTATATGACCGTACAGACTAAACTTAACTGACTATCTTCTACTGTTTTCATAGGATAAAAGGTAAATCATAATGCGATACGATTTGCCATGTACTAATTTTCGCAAAAGGCTACACACGCGCAAAAAGAAAAATGATGGGATGTCAGTTGCGTGTTGTTGGCTATAGTTTACAAAAGAAAGTCTGCAAGGAGAATGTTGAGAAATTACGTAATACTTTACAACGGCTTGGGTCACACAAACAAAATATATTTTCTCAAATTCCGTTATGTTGAATCAGATAATGCGTGTAAACGCACCGTATAGATAATAGTGACTATAAAATGTAATCAAAACTAATACATTACAAGTACTCTGCAGCTGTGAGTTATTCTACCTTTCGGCGATGTCAAGAATAAGAGCTCTTGGCATCTCAATGTTTGTCGTGATAAGGCTCTTTCTAAATGACCCGTCCAACCGCGCTACTTCAACTTTACTTGTTCCTGCATCAGTCCAATAAAGATTTCGTCCAATATAATCCACTGCCAGCCCATCAGGCGTGTCTACATTATTATGCGCAAGGACCTCGACTGAAGTCCCGTTGGGTAATGCTCTAGCAACCAGTTTTAAGGTCACATCTGTCCAGTAGATTTTGCTTTCAACTGGATCATAATCAACAGCTACAGGTCTTGAGATGTTTGTCGTGATGTCCAGTGGATAGCACGGGGTTTCCGGTACTTCAAGAGCAACCTTGTAAACTTCCCCAGAATTCGCTTCAGCAAAAATCATAAATTTTTCAGAGCTTGTCTTGTAAAAGAAACCTTGATGATATAGAAAAAGGAAATCAAAACTTTTAACTATTTATTAAAATAGTACCCAGGATCATCACTCTGCAGTGACAACGAGAAAAAAGTGGATTATACAGAGATGTCTGTCAAACGCAGACAAGGGCAGAGAATAAGTATCCGGAAAACAATTTCATATTTTACAGCCCGGTACCATAATTTGGGTACCACAACTCATTTTCGCAACCACCGGCCCCCATTTCAATGTTACCGTGTCGTGAAAACAAAGCAGGATCAATTGAAAACCCAATAAAACAACAATGGGTAGCTGGAGGGGAAGATTAGATACTTTTTACAATGCTTGTAAGTCAAGACATTCGCAAAGTTTATGAAATTTTTTTGTTTCACTTGTCCAGGGTTGTCGCTAGTAAGAAAACGTGTGAGCACTCAATGGTGTACGACACAAAACTCACACAACAAAAACAACAGCCGTGCATTAAAAAAAAGAACGTGACTTCTATTCGTTCTCACCATGGTCACAGTTTTTTCCATCTGCCATGAGAGCAACACCCGTTGGGCACGCGCACTGGTATCCTCCTCGCTTTGGCAGACACAAATCACTGCATAACCCATTGTTTTGAGAACAAACATGAGAACCTGCGAAGACATGCGAAGAAAAAATAAAACAATTGCCCACGTTCAATGTATCAACTAACTAACAAAATTAAAACTTGGTCAAGACTCTTTTGTCTCATAATTCTAAAAGGAGACTTGAGTGCGAATAAACAACTGTTACAAAAACAAGGCCAAAAAATAGAAGTTTGTCCTAAAAGCCTTAAACTCTAGATAGAGTTCCCGCGTCTGTGAACGAAAAGTAGTATACCGATTAAAAATATTACGATTAGGGAAGTGTTACCTAATTATTGTAAAACGGCTCTGCAATTGTCTTAATATGCATAACGTGCGCTTAAATTATGACTCTACCGACGCATGTGGAGGCTCCCTTAGTCATAAACAGCCATAGACCTTTTTACACCCATGCAGATGGGTACTTCGACGGCTATATTAAATATTTTAGATTTACATAGTATGGATTTAAAAGAGTAAGAATACAAACGTTTTACCTGAAAATATCAAGGACGGATCGAAAACGTGAATGTCCATTGGTTGTTGAAGGCCAGTAACAACCACCTCCTGATTTGAACTAGTTAAATTAAAACGTAAAATGCTCGTTTTATTCCAGTCGGTCCAGTAAAGCATGTTCTGGTACACCGCTAGTCCGTAAGGATGGATATTAGCCGCTGATGACAGTATAAGCTGCCTGTTTCCTCCATTAAGGCCCGACACCTCAATTTTGTCCAGTTTCGCATCAGCCCAAAACAGACGGTTTGTAGCTTGGTCGATAGTAAGCCCATTTGGCCAAGCTAGGTTTCCTGTTACAATGGCTCGTCTTGCTGAACCGTCCATCTGAGCTTGCTCGATCTTTGGGCTGGCCCCCCAGTCTGTCCAGTACATCATGCTGAAAGTATCAAAGAAAATGAAAACATTAGGAACATGTAATGCACAAAAGTACTCCGTGCGTTAACGACTGCGAAAGATATGAGTTAAAAAAAACAATCAAACAAACAAACAATGATATTATATCGATTAAAATGTCGTTTTCTAAATTAGAGTTCAATTTTAATCTTAAAAAGTTAACATGTTACATCATTGCTGTGGTAACCTGCTATGCTTCCCTACCAGAGATAAAGCATTCACTTGGTGCCATAATGGAAGCATCAAATGATAAATAGTGATATCCTTGCCAAATTAACATATAACTGCTTGAATGTGATCTAGTAACCTTTCTAGCCATCTTAAGGTGCTGTCAGCGAAACGCCTTTACAGTTAAAGACTTTTGGTTACGTCGCATTTTGGAATCTGTTTTGAACGGATGGCGGACAGCAAGGTCGTCCTGACCATGCACAGGTAGCGCGATAATCTGCTGAATGATTATGTAGATTATGCCGACAGATATCTGATATACTTCACTTTACCAAAAGACAGGCGTCGAGAGAATCATTTAACAGCATTTCAATTTAACGGCCGATGATGATCTCGGCTCACCCATTTCTCTCGTCCAGGACTATTGCTCTTGGCTCATCCAGACCATCTTTGATGAGCAGTTTCCTGCTTGTTCCATCAAGCCGAGCAACTTCAATCCTATTGGTTCCTGTGTCAGTCCAATAAATGTTTCGTCCAACATGGTCAATGGCTAAGCCATCAGGGTTCTGGACATTACAGCGGAACAGAGTCTTCAATGAAGTGGCATTAATAAAAGCGCTGAGAATGAGACCTTGTGCAGTGTCTGACCAATACACTCGCTCTTCGATAGGGTCAAAGTCCAAGGCAATAGGGCGTTGATTTCCATGGTGGTTAAACAAAGTTTGAGCGACGAAGTAGTCTACGTCCAGTGAAATAATATTTGTGGATTTGGCGTTGGCGTCAGCAAAAATGAGAAACTTGCTCACCTCTACAATAAAGAGTAGATGGCCATAATTGGGTTGAATCATGACGCAGGAAAACGTAATCAGGACCGTGGATTAATGAGGATGATTAATGGCGATGTAATGAGACAATTCTTGGCAGTAATATATAATTTTTATGATGTAATGATATATCAGGGTGATAGTTTGTGGATATACATGCATAATAGGACCTATCAATCAGACATGGAATCAAACACGAAGAGTAAACAGCAAATTTAAAATGCTGAACAGGTTGAATTGACCACAGCGAAAATCAGGCACTCGGTTTCGTTTAAAATTAAAGTTGTACTTAGCTCCCACGGATGTCCTTCGTTAATGCACAAAGGAAAATAACGATTTGAATACCTCATTATATTTGTCAAAGAAAACAAACAACTTTTACTGTTTCGCGTTTAGCAACAAACTTTTCAAATTACTAAATTGCTGCTGGAGTTGTGGTTTTCTCTTCGGCTACATCTCAACTATGACCGTCAAGCATGTCTATCTTTGCATGTCTTGCCATCTTGCTTCACAGCTAAACCGGTAGGACACACACACTCGTAACCAGATGTCTTCGCTACACAAAAATGGCTGCATCCTCCATTGTTTACAGAACAAGGACTTGAAGCTTTTAAAGGGACACAGTTTAAAAATAAGACAAATATAAAAATAAAAATAAATAAAATAAAATAAATGGGAATCTGCAGCGGCACTTCCACAGAGTGGCTCTTCGTCCACTGTTCCCGATCGAATTGGAATTTAGCAGTGTTGATTTTTGCGGAAGGGGGAAAACCGGAGAACCCGGAGAAAAACCCTCGGAGCGGGGACGACAACCAACAACAAACTCAACCCACATATGACGCCGGGTCCAGGAATCGAACCCGGGCCAAATTGGTGGGAGGCGAGTGCTCTCCCCACTGCGCCATCCCCGCTCCCCATAACATAGGCAGCAAAGTTGTGTAAGTAATGCATCAGTCAATTCCAGGAGTGCCCATCCCCCCCCCCCCCCCCTGGGCTGACCCCCAGGGCATTAGCATTTCTTTGGTAAATTCCCCGGGGTGGAGATGAGGGAGCCGGGCAAATGCCCCGCTCCCGGGTTGTTTGTTTTCAATCTTTCGATAGGTGATATAGGAATATAATACAAGTTGTTGCTTCTTGACAATGAAGAAATATCTAAAATTCAGAAAATATGCCTTTAAAAACATCCATGAACATGCACGAGCTTCTCTAGTCCTTCATTGATTAGCTAATCTGCAACATAGTCCACGTCTTGGCCTATAAACGCCTCCATCACGAATACGCAACTCACTCCACGGTTTCGAAACCACGTGTCAAATGCCCGGGGGTCAACCCGAGGTACGCAAATGCCCCACACCCGGGACGGGCAACATTAGGAAATGCCCCGGGGTTGCCCGGGGGGGGGGGGGGGGATGGGCACTGCTGGAATTGACTGATGCATAACTTATATGTACACACGAGTCATAATCCGTGGACTCATTACTAAAGTAATAGCGCAGGAAAACAACATTTACGACCACAAAACAATAGATTAAATCCTACGTTTTTCTCGACTCGATCAAACCAGATTACGTGGAAGGTGGTTTAGCCTTGTTCTTTTTTCAGGAGAGAAGCAAAGAAGTACTTTTTTTTCCAGAGGTTTCGACTTAGTAGAAGGGAGAAGAAAGGAAACCTATGGGACACGGTGAGACTTCCATTTTAAAGGGGGGAGGTGGGGTGTTCGTCGAAAATATTGAAAAGAACTCCCAAAGGACCCAAGCCTGGGCGTAGCTCAAGCTTTCGCTTGACCGCTAATGAAAAAAAAATATATATATCAAAACACTAAAAGTGTTTCTTGCTGTAATTTAATTAAATACCTGCAGGTTGTCGTGAACTGTCGTAAAGAACGATGCCCATAGGCCGCCCACCATTGATGCTGAAACTACGAAGCACTTCTCCAGTTGTGGCATCCAGCTGGTGAACCTCCTTATAAGTATTCCAATCGGTGAAAAACAAAAACGGGGGAATAAGTGCTACTGCAAACAGGTGCAAACCATTCATTTGAAAAAGTAGTTTTCTGCCGTTGCCATCGTAATCGACCGATTCCACTCTGTCATATCCTGCATCCACCCAAAAGATGCGTTTGTTTCCTCTGTCGAGGTCAATACCGTTAGGCCAATAGAGCTCTGTTGTTACAATAGTCATTCTTTGATTTCCACTGAGTGAAGCTCTTTCAATTTTGGGGGTAGCTCCCCAGTCGGTCCAGATCATTAAGCTGTTAAAAAAGATAATCAATGGATCGATGAATCAAATTTAAAACAACAACAACAACAACAACTAACCATTCAATTCAATCCAATCAATTATTAAGTGAATAAACGAGCCATGAATGAATCATCAACGATGAATGGCATAGAGAGTGCGTAATAAAGGATTGTTTATAAGGCGTATACCTATGAGCTATATATTTGTCAAAAAAAGACACTCTTAATAGATCACATCATGTAAAAGGTGTTCAAATTTCCCACATGAAATAGAGTGGTTCAATTCTTTCCTGCTCCGAAATTTCTTGACGTCGACAATACTTGCCTTTTTGCCTTGCACAACCTGTATAATGATATAAATGCCCAAAGGTTTCCTTTTGCAAGCTCCAACCCTATATTGATATTTTAAGCAATATTTCAATTTTTGAAGGGGGAGGAGGGAGATAGTAAGCGTCGAGACGGGACTTGCAAAATTACCACTTCAAAGGGCTTTACCACTAATAACGAAAGTTTGCTTGGTGACCCAAAGATCACGACTTGCAAGTACTGCAAAATCACCGCAAATACCTTTAACTATCTATAGTGCGGACAACACATACTAATTTCGTGTTTGTCTTCCTTCGTCGGTGAGCAGAATAAATCGAATAACTAGGGCAGTTTTGGGAGGTATGGTCTGCGACAGGTGATTTTACATTTGACAATAGCACTGCTGCAATTACTTACCCACTATCGGGATCAAGAGCTATTGCTCTGGGCTCCTTCAGCTGTGAGGAAATGAGACTACGTTGGTTATTGCCATTAAGGTCTGATACCGATATTTTATCGTACGTTGTATCAGTCCAATACAGCTGGGATGTCCTCCATTCGACTGCTAGTCCATCGCAAACTCCGATACCAGTAATGATTGTCGTTGTGCTTGCTATTCCAATGTGGAAACGCTTGATGTTTTGTTCTAATACATCACTCCAAAATATGTATCCCAGGCTAAAATGGATATCGATGGCCACGGCTCTTGTTAAGCCCGAAACAACTGAATTTACAGCTGACGTTTTGTAGTCCACGGTAACGATATCCGATGTGTTTGATACCAGTAAGCAAGGTGGACTGCACAAAGTGGCTAAGAAAAGGGAAGCAGAAAGCAAAGGAAAGGAATAAGCTTTATCAACTGATAGCAGGACAAACTGTGTAAAGGTACCTAATTCACTAAGTGCGCATGGTCATTGTCTTAGAAACATTTCAGTGATGAAATTCAGTAAAAGAAATATTAAAACTAAGAAATTAATCTTAGTCTTGACCTTGATTGTAAAAAGTCACAGTCTCGTGTATTTTTTGTCCGAACTCGATCGACCGAAATACAAATTAAAAGGACGAGATAACTTGACACGTTGGGACTGGTAATAATGAATAGGTTCAAGCAGAAAACACGTTTTTAATGTAACTTTTCATTAGACGAGCAAAACGAAATGTGTGAGAGAAATTTCAACATTTTGAAGTGGATCAAACCGATTTTGCAATTTTTCCTTATCATAGGCTGTTTAAAATTTAATAAGCAATTTTCAGAAAAAAAAGCAATACCATGTCTGCAAAATCGATGGTAGTTTTCATACAAGATTTTGCTAATGTTGTTATGCCTCAAAGAGAATAACCAATCAGCTGCGAGTGAATAAACCACAAATTCTAAAGGTAATTGTTTGTGTGGTTTGGCAGCAGCTAATTGATAACGCATGAATTGAAATTTAAGTGTTTATGGGGTTGTCAAAACGACTGCATTCGCGCAGTAATTATAAAGGGCAAACGAATTTTTCCAAGTGTTATAACTTTTTTTCTGACAAGGTATCTCTATAGCTAAACAAGGACACAAACTTGTGTTATTTCTTCAGTGAATTGAAATATATGCTGAAATCCGTATATGAACAACGCACATAATAACTTTCGAGGGTCGTAACCTTCTGACAAACTGTTGACAGCTTTCGATCGCAAATATAGTAAACGGAAAGAGGCGCTTTTCCCTCATACCCTTTCTCTAGAAGCAAGAAGTAAAAAAAAAAATGAAATTTATTTGTGTGATCATGGTATTAGTTGGGGTATGCTGATGCTTTTAAACTCAAGTCCAGCTTTCGCGATCGAGGCTTTACAAGGCGCGAGAAGGGAAGATTTCACTGCAGTTTCAACTCTACCATCGGATTGCTAACGGTAATTCATTCTAAAAAAACTGTTGACAGCTTTCGACAGTCAATACATGGAAAGAAGCGCTCTAACTCGAAGTCCAACCCAAAATCCTAACTTGGAAACCTCAGTTTCATTCATCTCTTAAGATACACAAATTAGCGGACAATTTTGCACCGGTAGATTGAGTGAATGTTAAGTCTCAAAAGAAATAACTAATCAGTTGCGAATGGATTAAACCACAACTTCCAAAGGCGATGACAAAGGTGATTGTTCTTGTGGTTTGATTCAGCAACTAATTGGTAACGGTCGAATTATCATGTCAATAAAGCGTCCATACGTTTTAAAAAATGACTGGATTCACCCAATAATAAATAACAAAAATGTTTCTCAAGCGATTTTATTTGTCTTCTGCAACTTTTGCGTTCACGATATCATCTTACTAAACGGATCGAAACATATATACTTGGGTTTCTCTTTTAAAATACTGGAATATCTGCTGAAATCTGTGTACGAAAAAGGCATAATAGAGCTTTCGAAGTTCGTAACCTAATCGCTGTTTTCGACGAAGAGGAAAATGTTGACAGCTTTCGGTTGTAAATAGTTAACGGAAAATAGCGCCTTTTCCTCATATCGTCCTCTAGAACCAAACTTTTCAGTGATACCTCTTTGGAAATGAAATGCCTTGGATGTGATCAATGTTGCAATTGGTTTATGCTGCAATTGGTTTATGCTGATCCCTGAAAATTCAAGTACAACGTTCGACTACGATGTTTTATAAGGTTCGAAAAATCAAGATTTCACTGCAACTTCAAGTCAAGGGTAATTGTAGAATTGACGTGCATGTTAACGCCACATCAAAGGAGTGGATGCTTTTCCCTCATAACTTTCTCTAGAAGCAAGGGTCGCTTGATCATTTACGAATAAGATACGCAAATTATATATAGTGGGCCAATTTTACGGGAAACACTAGAAGGTGAATGTCACTGTGTTTCAAAGGGTAACCATCAGTAGCGAGTAAATTGCTGGTTTTCACTGTCATGCCATCAAAAAAGAATCCAAAACTATTGTAAAAAAAAAAATCAAGAATATTACAGGTTATAGAAAATTACAAAATATTCTACTTGACCAAGTATTGCGTTTGTACGGTATTCCGTACTTTAGTTATACGTGGAAATGTTCCACACAAAGTAACAGAGCACAGTATGGAACAGAACGCCTTTGTTTGTGCCCATGCAGAGAGGCACCAACAGGGCGGAAGGAAATCAATGAAAACATCTGGAATTCACTCATGCCATAAAAAGCGTTCAGTTCACCCTCGTGAACAAGTAATCATTCACATAAAGACTTATAGAAAAACCTCAACTGTTCGGATTGCTAGAATCACAGAAAGAGGCATTTTTTAAGCATACATGACAGCCTTCTGGCGGCCCTCTTGATGTCGTGTGGCCTGAAACTCCGAAATTCAAACTGATCTATCTTAAAGAGCTAAAAACCTTCAACAAGATATATATTAAGGACGTGTAATAGCCAGTGAAGGCTAAAAACACAGGGGTCCCGCGATTTTAGATTTCAGAATTTTGATGAATTCACGTGAAATCCAAGAATTAACCACAAATTTTGAAGGGAATTAAATATTTTTCTTCGTTGCGTCCAGCAACAAATTGGCAACGCGTGAGTTAACATGTCAAAGTTAAATATAAATATGTGATAATTGGATTCGCGCCGTCATAAAGGACAAAAGACTTCTTTGAGTCATTTTACTTGTCTGGGCGTATTTTTTAAAGAAATGCTAGACAAAAGATTCGACAACCTGGCGTCTTAAAGCGGAAGATCCACAGGTTGTCGGTCATGAGTTCTGTTTATTACAATGGTCCTGTGGGCCATTCCTGTATTACTTAGTAAATAGATATTTTTATTTGTAGTCAACTAATACCTCCATATAATTGTGCACGTTTCCTCAACGTCAACATTTGCACGGACAGCACACATATCCACCAAATAGCACTCATGATCTTCAGAAACGGGTCCTGTGCCAACAACGAAAAAAATGTAACATATCAAGCATGATACAATTGTCAGTATAGGTATTACAGAACGAGCTTCAGAAAAACATGTATATGTATATACTACATGGACTGTTTTCCAAAGTTTCTTACAACAGATGAAGTTACGTTCGTGCACGAATGACGCGCGCCTTCACCTTCCGCATTTACCTTTGATTTCCTTAATGCGACGCTGCTAACGACGAAAAGAGACTAACTCCGCTCAAGTTGTGTTTCCGTGAGCTCCAACAGAAGCCTGTTTTACTTCCGCAAATAAAAGTTGAACATTGTGAAACAAGCCAAATGAAATAACTGTTGAACAACTGAAAAGAACCGGCCTCTCAATCAGAAACCACCAGTTGAAATTGTATTCAATGGAATGACAGTTTTGTTGTTTATCTATATGGGTTATTGTTCTGTCGTGTGAAGTTGACCCCGTTTTAGCTGTGCGCTGATCGAGGCAAATAGGCGGAGATAACAAAGAAGACCAAAGAAGTCAAAAAGCTGTAAATCACGAACAGATATTAGAGCTGAATCTGACCAGTTACTGATTTGACGAGACGCAACAGTTAATAGAAGAGACATCCAACTTAAGTAACAGTTTTCAATATATGTCTTAATAGATAGAGCAGACTGATTTATTTAATTTCAGCTAATACTTGTTCACTTCATTAATTCTGTTTACTCAAGCATCAAATGAAATTTATTCTCATATTTGGCGAAATGTGTACAAAACTAATGCGACGAGGTATTATTCATTCCGATGTGGTTAGGACCTGCCGCTTTCGTTGGGAGGTAAGAATATCAGACTATTATTGCTTAGAGACTAATCTTTTCAACTTTTTAAATTATAACGAATGCTGACGAATCTGTACCTCATTGAACTGCATGCAAGTTGGTAAACGTCTGATCAATGGAACCTTGGATTTTTGAACCAGATTTGCATTTATCTACGACTTAAATTGTAGATCAAACCTACAGCTTGCTTGCCAATGTCGTGAACGACAAGAAAAGGGTCGGGATATTTGAATCAATGTTTAAAAACACCTACAACACTCCAGCCTCAGAGAGCATTGACTTTGTTATTAATGAAAACTGTCTGCGATTTTAGCATAGCGCGTGCAGCGTGCAAGTACTTGTATTCAAAAGGAGCCGAAAAATGGTCCCTTCACACTTCAACTTCATCAGCTGTTATATTTCACAGCAAAACGTATTATAAGGTTATGAAGTTATTTTCTCAACGTATAGAATGGTTGCTCTTTCTTTAGTTAAAATATATAGCTGATTGTAAAAAAAGTGTGTCATAACTTCATTTGTGTTAATTTTTATTTGAACTTGAAGCAAGATCTATACACACAAAAGGTGCGTGTGAAAAATTATATATATATAATGGCTGAATAAGGAAGTGAAACCCATCCCGTAGATACAACATGTAAGGTAATTGAGTGAAAAAGAAGAAAGAATTGCCCTGAGCGGGATTTGAACCCACGTCCCCCTGAAACCGGTAGGGTGTGATGACCACTACACTATCAGGACAACCACGCTGTTAACGCAGTTATTTTAGATAGTGTTTTTGGGCCGTTCGCGGGCATCCCGGGATTCTTTCTCCGGGTTGAGATGGGAAAGCCTGCAACCCCTTCATAGCCTTAAACCTAAGGATCGACATATATGACGATTCACAGGCATATATATATATATATATATATATATATATATATATATATATATATATATATATATATATATATATATTTATATATATTTATATATTTACCAAGTAAGAGCTTGGAAAAACGTACTGGCTTATTTTTTTTCAAGGGCAAAGCCATAAAGCGCTTCATAATATACTAGAACTCAATTGGTAAAATTATCCCCTGAAGTGATTTAATTCTAAGGTTTTTCGTTTGTCCTTTCGATCGAAAGGCGGATATGGTAGATTTATTTTGTTCTTTTATTTTATTTATATTGAGTAATGCCGAGGCGCGTAATTGTTAGTGTCAGTCGTTTTTAGGCTTAAAGAAACAAGTGGATTTATATAAGTACAGGGCAATGTATGGACATCGAATGGACAGGTTGCAAAGAATTGCCAATTTCTCGGCTGCTCAATGATCCACACAAGTTAGACGCTCAATAACAGTCTTATAGAGATATTTTTCACAATGTCTTAGATCGATAGGTTTAATAGCCGAGTTGTAGAATTATTTAATCGTTTTTGTTACAGATCCATAAAGAGAATGTATGAACATGCTCAATAACATGGGCATGTTACACAGAATTGCAAATTTCTCGGTTCATATGTATGATATTCAACAAAAATAAAAATGTAGGATTAATAAGAGTCATAGAGAGATATACTTGTCTCCAAATTTTAGATCAAAAGGTGTACTATTCGTGCTGTACAATTATGTAATGGCAGACATGACACCGAGCAATGTATGGAAATTGAATGGACTCGTTGCACAGAATTGCTAATTTCTCTGCTCCTCGACGATCTACCCAGATACAAAATTGAAGGCTTAATAAGGGTCAATCAGAGATACTTTTCATCAAGTTTTAGAACGAAAGGTGTAATATTTGAGCTGCAGAATTATTTCATCGTTTAAGTTACAGATTCATGCAAAGAATGTATGGGCACGTTTGTATATATGTGCTTATATCCAGGCTATTACTGATCCAAACTAGACAACATTATCAGCATCTGCTTTTCTTGTTACTTTGTTAAACCATCAGCTGATACATCAAGCAGATACAAAAGTAACGAAACAGCTGGCGACTTTCCGATATCAGAAAGAAGATGTCCCGTGAAAAACAGCAAAGAAAACGATCCGGTATACAGTAAAATACCAGGGAGGATGTGGAACACCTACGAAAGCCCTGATGCTGTTGGGTTCAGAATGAGCCACTATCAGTCACCGAGTGATGTCTTTGACAAGGGTCCCTATTGCATAAATAGAGTCTCTCAGTCAGAAGTGTAGGTGGTTAGGTCGCAACTTAAAGGCATGTTCACCCAACTTGTCGTGAGGAGCCCTTGACCAAAATTGTTTTTACCATTTGGGTTAGTTTTTTATCCCTCTTTGCCGAAAGTATCGCAAATGACTTTAATTTGCTGTTAGTTTGTTTGTTTGTTTGATTCATGTTTTTCTTTAGTATCAGTCCTATCATATCATCCATTTAGAAATACAGTAGAAATATAACAGTAGGACCAGATTCTAACAAACAAACGAAGCCGCCCAGTCGCTCTAATTCACTCGTTAAGTTTGAACATTTTTTTCCCGTTGCTGATTGTATAGTGCTGACCAGAAAATGCACCTTTTGATTTTGTTGGTCACCAACTTAATTTACTTTTCCTACAATTTGCTAGCCCAGAAATTTTTAAAACTTGTCAATAACGTTAGATTGGCAAGGATTTCTAGCTATAGTTGTCTAGTAAGCTAAAAGAAACGTTTTATGTGGTGTTTTAAGGAGTTAAAAAAAACTTGGGTCTTGACAAAGTGCGAGCCAACAAAGTCATGAGAGCCATTCCACTATATATAAATAGCACATTGGTTAGCCTAAAAAGCTCCCTGGTTAGCCTAAGCAGTACTCCAGTTAGCCTGAGTATAGTATCCTATTCTGCACTGCAACAATCATCGCATCGCATTAAGATTGGTGAGGAAATTCGGCGACACGACAAGAGTCGCAGTGCAAAACAAGCATATTTTAAACGTAATAATACAATCCATGCGCGCGCTACTAGACAAAGCAACCTTTTACATCCGCCTGCTGTAAGGACTGAGATCGCAAAACGATCCTTCTATTACTATGGTTGCATTCTTTTTAACGAACTATCTTGATGTACATAGTTTTCTATCTATATTATTATTAATGTTAGCGTAATGCATACGTATGCTATAGTTTTAGTACATTGTTGCGCTCAGGGCTCCCATTGATAACAGACAGCTTTTTGCATCTGAAGGGGCTACCCTGAGCGGTATAAATCAATAAAGGTTCTTTGTCTTTGTCTATTATGGATTATGGGTGGGTGGGTGGGTGGGTGGGTGAAGTTGTACCATTCATGTTACCGTCAAGCGGAATGAACACCCGCGACAGACCCCAACAATATTCAACAAACAACCAGCTGACTACTTATTGCACTTGGTATGTTCCCTCCGGTGTTGTACTTGAACACTGTCAATTTATTCATGATTTGTAGTTCTTATATGCAATGTCGGTAATTTATTCAGTGCGAATAGATACTCTTTTTCACAACTGTCACTCCAAGCAACCCCAAACGTCTTTCTAAAATCGCAACCTGGCAGTCACTCCCTGACAGAACTGGGAAATTATATACCCACTAGTCATAACAACGTCATAATCAACAACCGGATATCACTTCAGAACAGGCAAATCACATGCCTCATTCAACTAATCAGGATCACTGGTCAAGGAATTCGCTGTAGGAATCACTTCATGACAAAGACAGCCTATAATATGCCTTACTGGCCATAAACCTTCTCACAATCACGATCATCAATCAGGCAACACGCTGCATAAATCACTTCATGACAAAAACAGCATATTATATGCCTTTCTGGCCATAAAATTCTCACAATCACGATCATCAATCAATCAAGACGCTGAATTAATCACTTGATGCCAAACAGGCAATCATCTGCCTCACTGGCCATAAAATTCTTACAATCACGATCGTCAATCAGACAAAACGCTGAAAGAATCGTTTCATGACAAAACAGGCAACTATCTGCCTCACTGGCCATAAACCTTCTCACAATCACGATCATCAACCAGACAACTGGCTTAATGAATCGTTTCATGACAAAGCAGGCAATTATCTGCCTCACTGGCCATAAACCTTCTCACAATCACGATCATCAATCAGACAACACGCTGAATGAATCACTTCATGACAAACAGGCAACTATCTGCCTCACTGGCCATAAAATTCTCACAATCACGATCATCAATCAGACAAAATGCTGGAAGAATCGTTTCACGACAAAACAGGCAATTATCTGTCTCACTGGCCATAAACCTTCTCACAATCACGATAATCAATCAGACAACACGTTGAATGAATCGTTTCATGACAAAGCAGGCAATTATCTGCCTCACTGGCCATAAACCTTCTCACAATCAAGATCATCAATCAGACAACACGCTGAATGAATCACTTCATGACAAACAGGCAACTATCTGCCTCACTGGCCATAAAATTCTCACAATCACGATCATCAATCAGACAAAACGCTGAAAGAATCGTTTCATGACAAAACAGGCAATTATCTGTCTCACTGGCCATAAACCTTCTCACAATCAAGATCATCAATCAGACAACACGCTGAATGAATCACTTCATGACAAACAGGCAACTATCTGCCTCACTGGCCATAAAATTCTCACAATCACGATCATCAATCAGACAACACGCTGAATGAATCGTTTCATGACAAAACAGGCAATTATCTGCCTCACTGGCCATAATATTTCACAAACACGTCAAATAATCCTTCAAAATGCTTCGTGAAATAAGACTGATACGAACGGAGCCCAGCCTTTAGCACTAAGTGTCACAACATTAATTCTGGTAAACAAGAGTACTAGACACGGCGTCAATAAGCACTAGCGCCCAACCACGTGGAAAAAATAACAAAAGAACCACTCCCTTTGGGCATTACACCTAACCGTCATGGAAAACAATCATAAACGCCCAACCACGTGGAAATATAACAGAAAGAATCGCCTCCGTTTCCAAAAATAACGCCAAGCAACCAACACAGTAAAATGAACATATGAACGAAAAGAGCCGCCCGGCCAATCCAGCACTGCCATTCTGCCGCACGCAAAAACAAAAATTGACAGAGCTATACCAACATAAAGCAACAATAGCCTGGAAAAAATATTACCTCAGGAAAACACCGCCACGCTCGATTTAGGTCCAAGCCCATTTAACGCTTTGCGTCGCCTGTGCTTGAGGAAGGCAAGCCAAGGCTTGACGCATCCGGACTGCTCCCTGCTGAGGTGTTGCCGCTGAAACCATCTCTGCTGAAAATTCGCGTTTAAAACTATAAAACGTTCCACGTTATCTTCCTGGTGCTGATGAAACCCGTATCTGAAGTCGCACGAACATTCAGGCTGAACGATTCAGTACACAACTGACATTAAACAGTGACTGGCGAAGGAAAAAGTCGCACGAATTTGCCAACTGAATCAGTAAATACACACTCAGTCTGATGAGCCTTATCCTGCAGTCAAGCCAAAAGGCTAGCGTTGTAGTTCCGATGAGGTAGAAAAGGCACAGGCATGTTCCATCCGGCGTTGCACTTGAACACTGTCAATTTATTCATGATTTGTAGTTCTTATATGCAATGTCGATCATTTATGCAGTGCGAATAGTTAGCTGAGGTGGCTTGAGGTTATGCTAATTATTGGAGTTAGGTTTTTGTGGCTTGTATGGCACTTATGTGTCATGAAACATGCGAGCAATGTAAGCCATTCCAGTTAGCCTACATAAGATTCCGGTTAGCCTGCATGTACATAGCACTCCGGTTAGCCAAAGGGTACATCATGTTGCTTGCAGTTAGCTTTGTATTGGGATCAGGGTTTTCTGGCTTGCTTAAGTTTAAGGCCTCACAAATTTTCATATTATTACTTCAAAATGCTGCTGAAGGTCATTCAACAACTGAAAATACAGGCAAGTGTCTGGTCAAAAAGCAGATCTTAAATTATTGCTTATAATAGATTTTTAACTTTTAGTACATTTAAAAGGGCCACAAATTTATTAGTAAGTTAACTATCATGTGTCACCCTCGATAGATAAAGTTTGATTGATAGCCCATGGGAATATATTCTCTTACGGATTCTTAAAGATCACGGCGATTAACTCCTTTTTCTTTGTAATTATAATGCTGCTGATCTACCAAAACACCTTCCTAGATTTTATTGCAAGTGTTTTGAAACCAGGGCCACCGTCAATACTAAACAAATAACCTCGCGAGACGTCATCATGGATCAAATATTTTTGGTCTGTCAAAAGCACTTTCAGATTTATGGGAAGTCTTGATAAACTCGGAAAATCCACAACCCTCTGATACACTAGAGCAAAAAAAAAAAATAATAATAATAAGTAAACAAAAATTCGGATTTAACTCAATTTGAGTTCAATTGTAATAATGAAAACATTACGCTAAATGAACTCACTAGGACAAGATTGAACTGGATTCTTATAGGAGAAGTACGCGTCTATCCTCCTGCAAAATGAAAATACATATACAGTGGAACCCCGTTAATACGGACACCAAGGGGACAGACCAAATTGTCGGTATTAACGGAGTGTCCGTATTAAGCGGGGTCTCAGAGTAAAAGTCACGGATACATGTTTTCTCGACGCAAAGACAAAGGCAAACTCTTTCACGGCCACAAAACGTTGTTTAATTGTACTGTAACTGTAACAAATGCAAACTGTGAACTCTCTGACTAAGATTCATAGTTTTTACGAAAACCTTACGATCTAGTCATACTCTCGAACTAAACTTTAATAAACTCAACAGTGGAATTATTTGACAATGTCGCAACTTTACTATATACAAGAAATAAAACGCATTCAACAGCAACAGAACGTTTTCTATAAGTTTCCTTTGTTACTGAAACTCGTGACCGTTCTTAAACTCTACCAACCCATTTGAAAAAATCGGTAACTACTTTGATCGCAGCTTTTAGCTTGCGACACAAGCGATAGCTGCAGCAAAAGGCAAAGAAAGTAAAAGTGTCAAACACGGGAAGTCACGCTATTAAGCTTCTCTTTGTAATAAAATGGTTTTATCTCTTCGAATTCTGTCATTATTTGACCAGGGTCTAATGTCTTCAAGTTAGCAAGTAATCGCGACAGTGAAAATTCACAGTGCACAGATAAATAGTGTCCGTAAAGCGGGGTTGACAATGTATAAGAGTTTGTCCGTTGTCCGTATTAACGTGTGTCCATATTAAACGGGTTAATTTGAGAGAAAATGTATCAGGTTTTCATCGGGACCAACGAAACTGTCCGTAATACCGGGGTGTCCGTATTAAGCGGGTGTCCGTAGAGCGGGGTTCCACTGTACCCCATTAAACATTTTAGTGTGCTGTATCGCTGTAAGCTGCTGTATATTTTTACGATTCATGCAGTATTTTGGGGAGCCCGAAGGGCGAGTCAAAATACAAATGATGAGTAAAAGTTTACAGCGATACTACGCACTAAAATGTCTGATAATTAAGAGATTTATCATCCAACGTTTTCATTTCCCCAATCTTTCGCGCGGTCGGAGGAATGAGACGAGTACAAATATCGCATGATGACCCAAACCTTGACTGGAAAAAGATTTTTTTTTTAATTTTATTTAATACCACATAAAGTGTCCTTAAGTAGACTCGACATTGAAACAAGAATGTTTTAATTTAAAATACTTAATGGTATAATATATACTAAAAAAATGTTGAATAAAATGAGGCTAATTAACAGATGCTTCCTAACGGGTTAAATAAATCTAATATCACCATTTCTAGGTTAAACAATAGCGAAATTCTGCTAGGTGTTACAAAAGAAATACCTCATCGGACTCTTCTCAACCAGATTCTCATTGCTGGTAAGCAAGTAATTCATACTAATAGGCTTAGGAAAAAAAAAAAAAACACTCTTACTTCAGTTAATAGCTAAGCTAAATTATTAAATTCTCAACCTCGGATAATGCAATTCTAGCTTTCTGATTGGTTCACTAGATCTCGGTTATCAGCCATTATACCTGCGTTTGACCTTATATGGGAAACGAGTGCGGCAAGTGCCGCTCAGTTTAAAAATTTTCCTGCGGGAAGCGAAAGTTCCATCAGAAAAATGGCAAATTTGGCGAGGTTTATAAGCTTATACAAGAAATAATCGACAGTGCATTCCCTAAAACCACACAAATACCTGCACAAAATGCCATAGTTGACTCAACTACGTAAAACTGAAAGGATTGATGCGAAAAGTTTAATTAAAAATACTTGTAAATGTACAACAAGAGCTAGCGACTAAACGAAGAAGAAAAGCAGAAAATAATTTACGGGAAGACCAGAAAACAGACACAATTTCATTCAGTGTTCGACGTAAAATTAGGCTCAGCACTTCAGTTAAGTTTCTTACCTTTCAATCTTGATCTTGTCCCTCTATACTTCAATAAACTTCATCGAATCTGAGTGCAATTTCGTTTCAGCATAATGTAGTAGTCTTGATGACAGCCGTGGAGCCGTAAACAAGTACAATATGTAAACACTTGCTTCGCTCGTCTTGCACAAGGCGTATAATTTCCAGAAAAGCTATTGCTTCGGATCTTCCCGTAAACCTTAATTGTTGTCACAATTTTCCAGAATGAAAAGACGATAATACGAGGAGATTTTCCGAGGAAAATCTTCAGAAGAAAACTCTCTCGCTCGCTTTCCTCGCGTGTTTCATTCAACTCAAAAAGTGAACACCGCGCCACAAATTTTCCCGCCTCCTCATACTATCACTTCGTTTACATCAAAATGAAATGTCCAGTTGATTTTAACTAAAGAATAATTTAATAAAACAATTATTCCATTCGCCCTTGTTGGATACGAGTGGTTATAGCCAACTCGGCGCTTCGCGCCTCGTTGGCTATTTACCACCTCGTATCCAACGCGGGCTCATGGAATAATTGTTAAATATACTGAACACATTGAATATTTTATCGCTAAGAAGAGAGGCAGGCTTAAATTTTATCAACAGAAGTGAGAAAAATTGAAGTTTTCTTAAGCAGCTGTTGCATCTATTATTAAGCTTTTGAATCTTCATTGATATGAGAAGTGCGTAAAAAATCACGCTTTATAAAATGTAATAGTGCTTTGAAATTAATCAACAATTAGTGTCAAACAAGTAGCGTTCATTTATTACACATAACACGAGAATTTTATACCGTAAAGCTCATTTGTAGAAATCTATACGCTTCATTTTCACATGTGAAGAATACCTATACAGCCAATCAGAATGGCGTACAGCTCTTTCACGTGTGGAAGTATAACCAATCAACGATAGCGTAAAGGCCTTTCCGAGCCAATCACAATCGTGCATCGTTTACATTCAAATGGCTTTCCAGATTTGGCGGCTTTTTAGCGGCGCCTCCTCGAAATTTTTCCTGCGAAAATGGCGAAGGCGGAGGAAAGCTCTAGATTTGTGTCGGTTAGTTGCTCCCTAGACGAGTTTGTACAGCATCAAGAAAACAAGCACACATTAAGCAAAACACAGAGAGATGTCTCGTTGCTCAAAAAATTTTTAGTTTCAAGGAACGAACTGAGAGAGATTGAAAGTATTGATGCAAAAGATCTCGACGTGTTAATCGCCAATTTTCTACTTCAAGTTCGAAAGAAAGACGGAGAACAATACGAACCCACATCGCTCAGGTCTTTTGTTTCAAGCTTTGATCGTTATTTAAGAAAGAAAGACTATTCCTCAACTATTATGGAAGGAAAGGAGTTCCGAAAGACTAAAGAAGCGCTAGTCGCAAAGCAAAAGGAACTAAAGAAAGACGGGAAAGGAAATAAACCAAACGCTGCGCGTACGCTAACAGACGAAGAAGTTGATATTCTGTATGGCCAAGATTTACTCGCCGGTTGCTCTTCATCAGAGGCTCTTATTAACACTATATGGTTAAACAACACACAGTTCTTTGGATTGAGGGGTTGTCAGGAGCACAGGGACATGAGATGGGGCGATGTTGAAAGAAAGGAAACAGCGGACGGAACAGCATTTCTAGAGTATAACGAAAGACAGACGAAGACACGAACAGGCGCTAATCCAAAAGACTCTCGAACTGTAAAGCCAAAAATGTTTGCTGTCGTTGGCAGTGAAAGAGATCCTGTCCGGGCTTATGACCTCTATGCTTCTATAAGACCAGATGACCTAAAGACTCCGGATAGTCCGTTTTATTTAGCAATCAATCACACTACAAAAGCCGTTAATACAAAACTTTGGTTCAAGTCAGCTCCCATGGGAGTTAACAAAATCAAGTCACTTATGAAGACAATGGCAGAAAAAGCTGGATTAGATGCTAAAAATCTCACCAATCATAGCGGAAGGAAAAGGATGATCCAGAAACTGAATGATGAAGGAGTACCGCCAACGCACATCATGCAAATATCTGGGCACAAGAACGTACAAAGTCTGAACAACTACAGCACTCTATCGGAGGGACAACAAAAAAATATTTCCAACATTCTGAGTGGATATCCCGGAGTGCCAGGGCCATCGGGATACCAAGTAGGTATTTCCAGTGCTTTGACTCTGAATGCGACTAAAACAGTACAGGAGTCGAGAACACAGCAGCCCTTGGCTCTTTTCCAAGGCGCTTCAATTCAGGGAGGAACTTTTAACATTTCTGTAAATGCCTTGAACGAAAGTCCCACTTTGTCCTTGCATTCTCCAAGGTCCAAAAAAGCACGTCACTTTGTTATTGAATCAGACAGTGACTAAATGAGACTTTATTCCACACGTATTTTTTGATTTCGAACTTAGATTAAAAAAAAAAGCTTTTGTAAGTACAGTTTTCCGTTCAGCACTTTATTCCTTGATGTACATGTACTGCGATATTTTCCATTGGTATTAAATTTACATTGTTAGTTTTTGTTTCTAATTTGCGTTTAGAAAACTATTTCAATGAAAATTCTCTTGTTTTGTGTCAAAAGCCCTCACTCGCTCGTACCTCGCTCGTTCGGGTTTTTGACACAAACAACTCGTGAATAAAACCCCGTACGCCGCACTTTCTATGACGTAAACTATATGTATGCGACAATTGTATTGTTTTGCATATAGCTTATGCAAGTAACTGTATTGTAATGTAGTGTGCAGCAGTAAAAAAAAAAAACAAATATAAAAATAAAAACAAAAACAAAGTTAACATGAATTACTTGTGGAGTAGCCTCACTTTCCATTAATGGGTAATTTATTTTGACAAAATGTTGACAACTTTCGATTGCAAATAGTGAAGGGAAAGAAGAGCTTTTCCCTCATAACTTCCTGTAGAAGCAAGTTCTTTTGGTGAAACTTTAGAAATGGAATGACGTGTCTTTATGTGATCAATGTTGGTATATGTATGGTGATATCGTAAAATTTTACCTTTTAGAAAGGTTTGAGAATTCAGGATTCCACCTTTCGATTTCAACTTGATAAGGATAGTGTGGCCATTGGTAAACGGCCTATAAGAAAGAGCAAGAATTGTTATTGTTTCACATAATGTGTTCGTCTTATTGCATAAAACTAACATTAAAAGAACACTTTCTACTTGAAACCTATTATACCATCAATCTTGACGAGCCAACTTGAAGTTGTCGTGTCAATTTCTTTTGTATTTTGTTCAAGAAAGAGCTGAAAGAGCTACCTACTCCACAGATCATGCCAAATTTGTATTTTTTTTAGTCTATTAACTTTTGCTGGCCGGGATAGTCGCACTATCGGAAAAGCATCGTTTTATTACTAACGGTCTAAAGCTCACACTGTGGGTATTTACTGTTCCAGACAGTACCAGACAGTACCAGACAGTACCTCTCACGTTGTAACGCCTTTACCGTTTATCTTTTGTTATTGTAATTTTACTTTGTATACATTTCTATTTTGAACTTTGAAAGTTCAAAGGCTATTATTAAATCTGGCTATCCAAGAAATTTTGTCGACAACACGATTAAATCCTTCCAATATCGTTTGCATGAAGAAGAGCCGATAATTCCAACCAACCTATTCGAAAAGAGAAGACGAGTCACGATCAGGATACCGTTTTGCGAAAGAAACGAGAAAGCAAGTTCCAAATTTATAAACAAACTGAACAATTTTACTCGGAACAATTGTATCTTCGAAGTAATTTGGCTGACAAAGAAAATTAAGTCCCTTTTCAATTTGAAGGACAAAAACGTCCACAAATCCCACGTGGTTTACGAAGGCAATCGTGACTGTGGTGCCAAGTATGTATGTGAAACACAAAGGAATTTCAGTGTTCGGATTGATGAACATTCTGACACCACCAAGGTCTCAGAACCTGCGAGACATCTACTTGAATTTCCGCGACACTCATTCACATGGAATGTAATGACCGGGCAACACAATTGGCGAAAACGCAAGATCCTGGAGGCTTTGTTTATTGCTCTAAGAAAGCCAGAGCTAGACAAAACGCTGCTGGCTCATCCAATTCACCTGTTCCCCGTGGGAGTAACTTAACATTTAAATACGAAACCACGCGACAAAAAACATCAACCCTGATGATGACTTTTCGTCGAAAACGTTCCGTTTTATTTTTTAATTTATATATATAATAGCCTTTGAACTTTCAAAGTTTTTATCCTTTTAGCGAACATTATGTTGAACATTTCTATTTTGGTATTTGTAGCTTGGGTATAAATCTAGCCCTACATTTTAAATTCTCAATAAACTGAAGATGGCATGAGTAATGCCGAAACAGGTCGAGAAGTTGTTTCGTGTTTTTTAAAATAGTTATTTTACTACTGCTAACAAGGAAATTCTAAAACTATTTCGAGATGTCGGGCTGCTTGTTACGAATAAGATACGCAAATTATATAGTTGGTCACGAGTTTACAGGAAACACTGGAATGTGCAGTTAATGATGCTTAAAGGGTAACCAGTCAGTTGCGAGTAAATATAACACAAATTTAAAAGGCATTTTTTTCTTAGTTTCATCCAGCAACAAATTGGTAACGCGTGAGTTAACATGTCAAAGTTAAATATAAACTTGAGATCATTGGATTCGTGAAGTAAAGAACAAAAGACTTCGTTGAGTCATTTTACTTGCCTAGGCGTATTTTTCGATAGACAAAAGATTCGACAACTTGGCGCCTTAAAACGAAAGATCCATAAATTGTTGAGTTCTGTTCATTATAAAGCTGACTATAGATATTTCAGAACAACATATATCTATGTACTACATGGACTGCTTTCCAAAGTTTCATTGGACAGATGAAGTTCGCGCTGGAATGACACGAGCGCATTCACCTTTGGTTTCCTTAATATGATGATGTTAACGAGAAAAAGAGACTAGCCCTTGTCAAGTCGAATGAGGTGTTTCTGTGATGTCCAAAAGAGGCCTGTTTTACTTTCTCAAAGTAAAACTGGAATGATAAAAAAGCCAAATTAAACAACTGACCAACAGAAAGAACCGTTCTCTCAATTAAAAGCTACCATTTGAAATTATATTCAATGGAATGACAATTTTGTTGGTTATCTAGACGAGCAATTGTCGTGTCGTGTGAAGTTGACCCCACTTAGGCAGTGCGCAGCGGAGAGAGGCACGAACAGATATTAGTAGAGCAAAATACTTCGTTGATTCATTTTACTTGCCTAGGCGTATTTTACGATAGACAAAAGATTCGACAACCTGGCGCCTTAAAACGAAAGATCCATAAACTTTTGAGTTATGTTCATTATAAATGAAAAGGCCCTGTGGGCCATTGCTGTTTTACTAAAAATATCAATATTTTTTTTGTAAATTTACCTCCACATTTTTGCGAACGTTTCTACGAAGTTAACATATGCACAGAAAGCGCACATATCCACCAAATAACACTCATGATCTTCGGAAACAGATCCTGTGCCAGCAACGAAAACAACACAAAGTAACAGAACAAGCATGGTACAATTTTCAGCTGATATAATAGAGTAAAGATATTTCAGGAGGAGCTTCAGAACAACATATATGTATGTACTACATGGACTGCTTTCCAAAGTTTCATTTGACAGATGAAGTTCGCGCTGGAATGACACGTGCGCATTCACCTTTGGTTTCCTTAATGTGATGCTGTTAACGACGAAAAGAGACTTGCCCTTGTCAAATCGAATGGGGTGTTTCCGTAAGCTCCAAAAGATGCCTGTTTTACTTTCTCAAAGTAAAACTGGAGTGATAAAAAGCCAAATGAAACAACTGGTTAACAGAAAGAACCGTTCTCTCAATTAAAAGCTATCATTTGAAAATATATTCAATAGAATGACAATTTTGTTGTTTAATGAGACGAGCAATTGTTGTGTCGTGTGAAATTGACCCCGCTTAGGCAGTACGCAGCTGAGAGAGGCACGAACAGATATTAAAGCTGAATCTGATCAGTTACCGATGTGACGAAACGCAACAGTTGCAGAAGAAACTTCCAACTTTAGCGGCACTTTTCAATATTTGTCTTAATAGGTATGGCAGATTGACTTATTTTATTGCAGCTAAATGAACGTGCTAACTTCATTAATTCTGTCTAGTCTAGAATCAAATTTATTCTCATATTTTGCGATTTGAGTACAAAAATACTGCGACGAGGTTTTATTCATTCTGACGTGGTTTGAACTTGGCGCTTTCGTTCGGAGGTAAGGTTATCAGACTATTATACGTTAGAGACGAATCTTGCTAGCTTTTTAAATTATTTTAACCCTGTTATACTTAAGTTTCTATAACAAATGCAAGCGAATCTGTTCACCCATTAACAAGTCGGTAACAACTGATCAATGAAACCTTGGATTTTTCAAGCAGATTTTCATAAAGATGTCGACTTCGTCTTGCGAGAAGTCTACGACATAAATTGTAAATCAAATCTACAGCTTGCTTGCTAATGCTGTGTACCACAAGAAAAGTTTTGGGAAATCTGAATCAATGGTTAAAAACCCAACTACAATGTACTCTAACCTCAGAGAGCATAAACGTTATTATTGATACGAAAACTGCGCTTCGATTTTAACATGACGCAGGCAGCGTGTGCTAAAAAGCCTCAAAGTTGACAGCCATGTTAATTCACCCCGGAGTGTATTTGTATTTTATAAGGAATCTATAAATGGTCCCCTTACACTACAACTCTATCTTCTGTCATATTCGGAAGCGAAAAATACAGCCAGATAATTTTGTTTGTTTTCTTTTTTACCAACATATCGACTAGTTGCTCTTCCTTCGTTCAAACTTGTTTACCAAGCAAAACGTAAAAACTATAATAACTGGCAACTATATAACTTGCAAAACCATGAAGCGCTTCATAACAGGCTATAACTCAATTGGTGAAATTGTCTCGTCAGGTGAAGTGTTAAGGGCTTCGTTTCTCCTTTCGATCAAAAGAAGGATTTGGTAAATTTGTTTTGTTCTTTCTTGTATTTGTATAGTGCAACGCCCAGGCGCGTAACTAATGGTGTCAGTTATTTTTTTTGGACTGAAATAAGTATCTAAATCTTTCCTTATCGGAATATTTTATAAACGAATGATATAATCTAACACTGAAACTGATATTTAATTTCAAATTAAAGATTGTGTTATATCAGTTGAAGGTCTTATTCTTGCAAGTGTACGCGGACGTATATATTTTGCACTTGGTTCAGTATTCTTTCGGTTGTTTTTTTGGGTAAATATATTCAGTATTTATTTACACACTAAAATGTCTGATAAAAGATTTATCATCCAACGTTCTCGTTTCCCCAAAATTCTCACCTGCCAAGGTTTTTAATCTTTCTCGCGGTCGGAGGAATGAGACGTGTACAAATATCACGTGATGACCCAAACCTTGACTGGAAAAAGATTTAATTTTTTATTTAATACCACATAAAGTGACCTCAGGCTCGACATTGAAACATGAATATTTCAATTTAAAATACTTAATCGTATAATATATGCTAAAAAAATTGTTGAATAAAATGAGGTTAACAGAGGCTTCCTAACGGGTTAAATAAATCTAATATCACCATTTCTAGGTTAAGCAATAGTGAAATTCTGCTAGGTGTTACAAAAGAAAGACCTCATTGGAATCTTCTCAACCAGATTCACAAGCAGCCTTCATGTAAGCAACAGTAGTATTGTTTTGTATATAGCTTATGTAAGTAACTGTATTGTAATGTAGTGTGCAGGAGTAACAATAAAGAGCAAAAGAAAAAAAAAAAAACGAAAAAAAAAAGTTAACATTAATTACGTGTGGAGTAGCTTCACTTTCCATTTAGGGGTAATTTATTTTGATAAAATGTTGACAACTTTCGATTGCAAATAGTGAAGGGAAAGGAGAGCTTTTCCCTCATAACTTTCTGTAGAAGCAAGCTCTTTTGGTGAAACTTTAGTATATGTATGGTGATATCGTAGAATTTAAGTGTAATTTCGACTTCGACCGTTTAGAAATGTTTGAGAAATCAGGATTCCACCTTTCGATTTCAACTCTACCATTGGATTGCCAAGGATAGTTTTAGAAGTTACGTGTAAACTTCAAATCGGGTCTACATTTCCTTGTTAGCAGTAGTAAAAAAAACTATTTTAAAAAACACGAAACAACTTTTCGACAAGTTTCGGCATAACTCATGCCTTCTTCAGTTTATTGAGAATGTAAAATCTAGGGCTATATTTATACACAAGCTACAAATACAAAAATAGAAATATATACAAAGTAAAATTACAATAACAAAAGATAAACGGTAAAGTCGTTACAATGTGGCAGGTACTGTCTGGTACTGTCTAGAACAGTAAATACTCACAGTGCGAGCTTTAGACCGTTGCTAACAAAACAAAAGGCTAACATAAGAAGGTGTTAAAAGAGTCAACGCTTTTCCGATAGTGCGACTATCCCGGCCAGCAAAAGTTAATAGACTAAAAAAATACAAATTTGGCATGATCTGTGGAGTAGGTAGCTCTTTCAGCTCTTTCTTGAACGAAATACGAAAGAAACTGACACGACAACTTCAAGTTGGCTCGTCAAAAGTGATGATATAATAGGTTTCAAGTAAAAAGTGTTATTTTAATGTTAGCTTTATGCAATAAGACGAACACTGATTACGTGAAACAATAACAATTCTTGCTCCCTCTTATAGGCCGTTTACCAATGACATCACTATTTCGAGATGTCGGGCTGCTTGTTACGAATAAAATGGGCAAATTATATAGTGGGTCACGAGTTTACAGGAAACACTAGAATGTGCAGTTAATGATGCTTAAAGGGTAACCAGTCAGTTGCAAGTAAATATAACACAAATTTAAAAGGCATTTTTTTCTTAGTTTCATCCAGCAACAAATTGGTAACGCGTGAGTTAACATGTCAAAGTTAAATATAAAGTTGAGATCATTGAATTCGTGATGTAAAGAACAAAAGACTTCGTTGATTCATTTTACTTGCCTAAGCATATTTTTCGATAGATAAAAGATTCGACAACCTGGCGTCTTAAAACGAAAGATCCAGAGATTGATGAGTTATGTCCATTATAAATGAAAAGGCCCTGTGGGCCATTGCTGTATTAATAAAAAAATCAATATTTCAGCTGATATAATAGAGTAAAGATATTTCAGAACGAGCTTCAGAACAACATATATGTATGTACTACTCTGCTTTCCAAAGTTTCATTGGACAGATGAAGTTCGCGCTGGAATGGCACGAGCGCATTCACCTTTGGTTTCCTTAATATGATGCTGTTAACGAGGAAAAGAGACTAGCCCTTGTCAAATCGAATGAGGTGTTTCCGTAAGCTCCAAAAGAGGCCTGTTTTACTTTCTCAAAGTAAAATTGGAGTGATAAAAATGCCAAATGAAACAACTGACCAACAGAAAGAACCGTTCTCTCATATATTCAATGGAATGACAATTTTGTTTGTTATCTATACGAGCAATTGTCGTGTCGTGTGAAGTTGACCCCGCTTAGGCAGTGCGCAGCGGAGAGAGGCACGAACAGATATTAGTAGAACAAAAGACTTCGTTGATTCATTTTACTTGCCTAGGCGTATTTTTCGATAGACAAAACAAAGATTCGACAGCCTGGCGCCTTAAAACGAAAGATCCATAAATTGTTGAGTTATGTTCATTATAAATGAAAAGACCCTGTGGGCCATTGCTGTTTTACTAAAAATATCAATATTTTTTTGGTAAATTTACCTCCACATTTTTGCGAACTTTTCTACGAAGTTAACATATGCACAGAAAGCGCACATATCCACCAAATAACACTCATGATCTTCGGAAACAGGTCCTGTGCCAGCAACGAAAACAACACAAAGTAACAGAACAAGCATAGTACAATTTTCAGCTGATATAATAGAGTATAGATATTTCAGAACGAGCTTCAGGACAACATATATGTATGTACTACATGGACTGCTTTCCAAAGTTTCATTTGACAGATGAAGTTCGCGCTGGAATGCAACGCGCGCATTCACCTTTGGTTTCCTTAATGTGATGCTGTTAACGACGAAAAGAGACTAGCCCTTGTCAAATCGAATGAGGTGTTTCCGTAAGCTCCAAAAGAGGCCTGTTTTACTTTCTCAAAGTAAAATTGGAGTGATAAAAATGCCAAATGAAACAACTGACCAACAGAAAGAACCGTTCTCTCATATATTCAATGGAATGACAATTTTGTTTGTTATCTATACGAGCAATTGTCGTGTCGTGTGAAGTTGACCCCGCTTAGGCAGTGCGCAGCGGAGAGAGGCACGAACAGATATTAGTAGAACAAAAGACTTCGTTGATTCATTTTACTTGCCTAGGCGTATTTTTCGATAGACAAAACAAAGATTCGACAGCCTGGCGCCTTAAAACGAAAGATCCATAAATTGTTGAGTTATGTTCATTATAAATGAAAAGACCCTGTGGGCCATTGCTGTTTTACTAAAAATATCAATATTTTTTTGGTAAATTTACCTCCACATTTTTGCGAACTTTTCTACGAAGTTAACATATGCACAGAAAGCGCACATATCCACCAAATAACACTCATGATCTTCGGAAACAGGTCCTGTGCCAGCAACGAAAACAACACAAAGTAACAGAACAAGCATAGTACAATTTTCAGCGGATATAATAGAGTATAGATATTTCAGAACGAGCTTCAGGACAACATATATGTATGTACTACATGGACTGCTTTCCAAAGTTTCATTTGACAGATGAAGTTCGCGCTGGAATGCAACGCGCGCATTCACCTTTGGTTTCCTTAATGTGATGCTGTTAACGACGAAAAGAGACTAGCCCTTGTCAAATCGAATGAGGTGTTTCCGTTTAGCTCCTTAAGATACCTGTTTTACTTTTTCAAAGTAAAACTGGAGTGATAAAAAGCCAAATGAAACAACTGGTTAACAGAAAGAACCGTTCTCTCAATTAAAAGCTATCATTTGAAAATATATTCAATAGAATGACAATTTTGTTGTTTAATGAGACGAGCAATTGTCGTGTCGTGTGAAATTGACCCCGCTTAGGCAGTACGCAGCTTAGAGAGGCACGAACAGATATTAAAGCTGAATCTGATCAGTTACCGATGTGACGAGACGCAACAGTTACAGAAGAAATGTCCAACATTAGCGGCACTTTCCAATATATGTCTTAATAGGTATAGCAGATTGACTTATTTTATTGCAGCTAATAGTACGTGCTAACTTAATTAATTCTGTTTAGTCTAGCATCAAATGATATTTATTCTCGTATTTGACGATATGAGTATAAAAATACTACGACGAGGTTTTATTCATTCTGACGTGGTTTGAACTTGGCGCTTTTGTTTGGAGGTAAGGATATAAGACTATTATACGTTAGAGACGAATCTTGTTAACTTTATAAATTATTTTAACCCTTGTAAACTTACGTTTCTACAACAAATGCAAGTGAATCTGAACAACAATAAACAGTTCGGTAACAACTGATCAATGAAACCTTGGATTTTACAAGCAGATTTTCATAAAGATGTCGATTTCGTCTTGCGAGAAGTCTACGACATAAATTGTAAATCAAATCTACAGCTTGCTTGCTAATGTTGTACGTACCACAAGTAAAGTGTTGGGAATTGGTGAAATTGTCTCGTCAGGTGAAGTGCTAAGGGTTTCGTTTCTCCTTTCGATCGAAAGAAGGATTTGGTAAATCTGTTTTGTTCTTTCTTGTATTTGTATTGAGCAACGCCCAGGTGCGTAATTAATGGTGTCAGTCATTTTTCCGACTGAAATAAGTCTTTAAATCTTTCCATATCGGAATATTTAATAAACGAATGATATAATCTAACACTGAATCTGATATTTATTTTCAAAGATTGCGTTATATCAGTTGAAGGTCTTATTCTTGCAATTATACGCGAACGTATATATTTTGCACTTGGTTCAGTATTCTTTCGGTTGTTTTTTGGGTAAATAGTACGTATAACTTAACAGTGTCAAGGCAATTCACTGTAGATGTTTAAATAAACATAACGGATTGCCTTTTAAACTTCAGTCAATACGTGTTTACTCCATCCTGAAAGGTGCTTTCTGCGGTAAAAATAATTAAAGTTTATTTAGCTGGTAAATATTTTCAGTAGTATATACTCTCTCGCACTTCGGGAAATCATGGGTGCTACGCTGTTCACTTGCTATGTATTTTAATGCCAGGGGATAAAGTATTTTTAAGGTTTAGCAGAATATTTAGAACCGAAATTCGTGCATGTCATCGACTACCATAGCATCTGCTAATAATTTAACCCAAGCTAATTCTAACTCATGAGCCAATCATAATCGATTAAACAAGGCTTACTTTTTTTAATGCTGAAGGGAAAATTGCGCGAATTGGGAGCAAATTTTCCACCAATGGGAATAAACCATGCTCTCTTCTAGCAAAGTAAAATATATTTTGTTTGAGCAAATCGAGCAAAAATATGCATATATTTAGTCCGTTGTTTATCGAGCGATTGTTTTTAGCCCCGCTTTTCTCTGTTATAATCAAAGGTGTTCCCAGCTTTCTGGACAGTTAGTCATTGAAAGGGGTTAAATATTGAACATATTCTACTTGTAATTCTTTTCAAACCACATAAAGTAATTATCAAGTCAGTTCATCTCCAACTTGTTTGAGATGGCACAGTTCGCTGATTTACTGTTTATTGCTTCCGTCTGCTTCAGCGCCGTCAGCGCTTTGCTGAGACCATGTCACTTTTGCGCGCGACGCGTCCGACGAGGTCCAACGCAAAATGTATTCTTTGAAGTCAGCTTCAGTCGAATATTTGTTGAGTTTGCCGCTCATACGCTTGTAAATTTTCAATTGAATTCCTTTGACGAAAGTGTCGGCAAGGCAAAGATAAACATTCTCGTTCAGCGCGAGTTGTTTAAAGTTAAAAGCTTGTTTTGAGAGTTCAGTGAAGATGCACGAGAAAAGCTTGTAAATCACGAGCCGTCAGGCGAGTGATTTACAAGCTTTTATTCTCAACATGTTCATCGAATTAAGCAGTAAACCAATCTCAGCGGCTGAAAAAATAAAACACAGCTTCAGCTTCACCGATCGCTCACACACCAAAATTAACGAACCGAGGCGACGAAAACGTTTAAAAGTCCGTTTAAAGCTGTAAAAGTCATAAGAAAGGGAAGAGAAAGGCAAACGGTAAACGGAACAAAGTGTATTCAACGATTAAAAGTTGCTTTTACAATGAAATTTAGCAAACTGTGGCCGGAGTCATTCACTGAGCGAAATTATTTAGAATAAAGGTTAGTTTCAGAAACTCTGCTTCGAATATTTTATTTCGAACTTATTTGTCACCTATTTTTTTGTTTTCGCCAAGCCACAGATTTGCATAAAACTTGCATAAAAATTGCATAAAACTAGAATTTTCAAGCGCGTACAAGAACACAGTGTGAGTTTCTGCCATCGAGATAATTCAAGTAAGCTTTCAACGCGATCAATTTTAAGTAGTTTTTTCTTTTAAATAAGGTTTTTGATGTCCATATAGTTTCATTCCAGCCCGGTAAACACGTAAATGTTTATTGTGTTCCTTCTCGTTTGAATGTGTCTGCGTTTTGTTTCGTTTTATTTTCTTCTACCTATACGCTTAGTTCTTTCACTTCAACTGCGACGGGCGGCAACATTCATTGTAAGTTGTGGACCACCCTCAGTAAATATTCATTATGATCATTTATTAGAATCATATCTTCTGTTTTAATCATCAGATAGACCAAAATTAGACATTAAACTAATGTTATTAAATTATTCGTTCTTACGCGTAGTCGAGCGAAGTGCTGCCTTGTCGGGGAACGGGAGTTTACCGATACAATAGAACATAGGTTTTTTACTTTTTTGGCCAATCAGAGTGGGCGTAGTATCTGAGGTTAGTTCATAAATCTGGATAAGTATCCAATAATAGTTTGTTTCTGTGAGTGCTGGTATATATCCATTAGCTTTTAACTCGATATTCTTTGAGATATGTGTCTCTTTCAAATTATTACATTTCATTGATCAAATCCTGAAATTGTTATCGTTCTAGAAAGTGTATAGCATAAGCTTTCGTTCAGAACTAATCTTTTGGACCTACCAAAGCAAACAATAGTAATCATTCTTTAAGCGAAGCCATTCGGCTGTAAGAAACTAAAAAAAGTGGCCTTCCATTCCTTAGACTGTGCTTCTTTGTATTTTGTTTGACTCATTACCCTAAATTTGGCAGACTGCCGAGACGTACTCTCCCCCAGACCTTTCCGGTCATGGTAGCCGTAGTAGCACCTCGCCGTAGTGTATCTTAAAGTGCCTATTTTAAAAGACCATTTACTGCAAGTTTTCACTTCCAATTTCGAGAAGGCTATCCAAATAACATTCTCTGGCACTTGAAGAACTTTTCGGATTGCAAATCCAGCATTGCTTCGGGGGAGCGGGTAATATCGAAAAGGTGAGGGGTGAAATATGTGCAAGATATCCAAGAAGAGCGGAGTGTCTCAACACTTTTGCCGCTCATATTGTCCAGGGGTGAAAATGCGGTATTCCCGGAAAACAAAACATTGCATGACATAGATACAAACATATATCATTCTTACCAATCAAATGATCACATTGGTACTCTTTTCCATTACGTACAAATCAACTAGCGCGTAAATATCGCGATTATTGTAATTTTGTGATGACGTCACAAAGCGTATGTATTCTTTGCAACGAAATTAAGAAGATTAAGAGACGGTCTCTGTAAAAGCGGTCTGGTCGATCTGGCTTAAAAAATAGATTTCGCTTATTCCTTATGTGTTGTAAGACTTTCATGTACTTATACTAAAACCACAATCCGCTTGACCAGATCATTTATTTTTCCCGACTTTTTAAGGATTTTCGGTTCACCCGAACGAGCGCTCGTAACAACCAATGTCGCGGCTTAAATTTACCACAAGTTTCAAGATAAATTAAACAAAAACGAATGATTTCTGTAACAAACAAACACCAAAGCCAGTTATATTTTGTAGTTTTGATTTATTACACCGACTTTCATGAACATGGAGTTCGAATCAAGCTAGCAGCAAGACATTAACGGCACCCCTATCACACACTTTGATGAAACACGCGAAATCGGATCAGATTGAAACCTTAAGCTTGAAAAAGTGAGGCGGTCTATTTGAATTAAACCAACGCAGCCGAAAAGTAGATACAACAGACAACGTCACTACAGAAAGAAACTTTGCGGTATCGTCTTATTGAAATATTTATAGCTGCGCAAACTTCGACGATCTTCATGTTTGCCGCCGTTTTGAGGTACTCGTCAGGACCAGGCGTTTTATCAACTTGCCTCACAGATGTATCTAAAACCATCAAAAAATAAAGAAAACGTCAATATAAATGCATTACAGTTCAAATGAAAGATTTAAAATCCAAAGAAAAACAGACAGAGAACAGACAGACAGACAAACTGACTGATTGACTGACTCATTCATTCATTCATTCATTCATTCATTCATTCATTCATTCATTCATTCATTCATTCATTCATTCATTCATTCATTCATTCATTCATTCATTCATTCATTCATTCATTCATTCATTCATTCATTCATTCATTCATTCAATAAATTGCCAATAACATTGTTTAAGAGTTGTCGTTGTTCTTTTTCGATAATAAAAATTCGGTTACGAGGATTAAAAGGACCCGATACTCGTAGCATATATGCAATTCCAGATGCAATTCTGTTAGCATTTGATGTTAGCTTGCAATGTACTCGTGAGAGGTAGATGTGTACATGTTGACTTGATTCCAGAGGACTCGATGGGAATGTTGAAATTTAATTAGCAACTCTAACCATAGGTTAGGACAGTACTTTAACCCTATCCAGACCGTGGGGACGTGGAGGGGGGGGGGGGGGCGGAGAGTTGGGGGTGGAAAGTGCTGACTTTGAACGTTTATAACTTTTTTTCAGAATCAATCAAACGCTGCCACACTTTGCGAATTTATCTAAACAATATTTGGCAATAAATTGGTAGGATAGGTTTCTGTGTCTGTAACTTGACGTTACCATCGCAACGTCATTTTGAAAGACTTGTTTTTCCAAAATTTGTAATTTTTGTGTCAGTTTCATTAATGAAATTTAACTTTCATTCAATTATTTTCAAATCTTTTAGGTTTTTAGGTTTTTTGCAGTTTGATAGATTTTGAGTATTTCTCGATAAGTTTAGGCCCGTTTTCTGACGTTCTGGAAAATTTGAAATCCAAGATGGCGGATCCAAGATGGCGGCTGTTTTGACATCATGATGTTGTTGTCACGTGATGTGACGTCATCATCTCACGTGACATATATAAATATAGATTTTTGGACATACTATATAATCCGCCACCCCCCTTCCCCCGGTCTGAAAAGATCCAAAAAAGCCCGGTCTGAATAGGGTTAAGGGGATATTCCAATTTGTTAAACAATGAGACGGAAACTTTTCCTTTTTGAATAGTTAAGGTCTTGTTATTTGTTTCCTTTTATAGTTAACTGTTGCTTGGTTTCTGTTAACATTGGAAGTCAAACATAATAATGTTTGGGTGGCTTTTCGCTGGCTTTGTCGCTTTGTTGGCTATTGGCTCTCATGATCGTGAGTATACTTCATATGTTTTGATAATATTGTGACTTTATTTTTATTATATTGCATCACTAACCTACTTACCTACCTACCTACCTACCTTGCTTACCTACCTATCTCGCTTGCCCGCTTGCCCGCTTGCCCGCTTGCCCGCTTGCCCGCTTGCCCGCTTGCCCGCTTGCCCGCTTGCCCGCTTGCCCGCTTGCCCGCTTGCCCGCTTGCCCGCTTGCCCGCTTGCCCGCTTGCCCGCTTGCCTGCCTGCCTGCCTGCTTTACTATTTTATTAGTTTTGTATTTTATTCTTTATTTTCATGTTTAGAGCCAATTGATGGCGGGTGGAGTGGATGGAGTAGCTGGGAATGTAAAAGCGATGGATGGCGATACAGATACCGCAAATGTGACAATCCCAGCCCAAAATATGGCGGAGATTATTGTCAAGGAGCTGGGAATGAAAAAATTGATTGCCCAGAATGTGAGTTTGATTTACATAATTGCGAACACAAGTGTGCAGAAGAACTTGAACCTCCTAAGAGGTACAGATGCGGTTGTTTTTATGGCTTCAGACTGTCGTTAGACGGGAAAACATGTGATCGTAAGTATATTTCTTCCTTCTTAATAAATGTTATGTTTGTTATCATATGGTATAAAACTGGCTCAATTCAACGCTTATTACTAATTTTACTATACGAACAGACAATAATGATTCAACATCCTTAAAAAAGCGATTGTGGTAAATTATATTTTTTGCCACTAATAATAGGGAGCTTACGTAAACTACGACGGCAACGGCAACGAGAACGTCACCAAACAAAAGGCTTAATGAGCAGAACAATAGCTCTGCACGTGCGTTTGAAGTCTTGGTACATTTCCTAGCCGTTCTCTGCAAATCAACAACGTAAAATGACCCAATTCTGCGTATTCTGGACAAAGTGAACCACGACGGCAAAATTTCAATTTTTCTATTTGGAGTAGAACGCTCTCTTTACACATTTAGCTTGAGCCAGTTCTTAAACCGACAGATACGCTGAATACATCTGAATAATCGCGAGATTCTAGAGTAAAATATAAATTCATTTTTCACCAGGCGTTGTCCTCGGCGTCGCCGTCCTGTTGCGTAAGGTCTCTAATACCTCTTCAAAAATGACGTCGCGATCGTTTCGAGAAACAAAGTCAACGCGAAGAAGCGGGAACTTTCAAGCTCGATTTTGCAGCGAAAAAGTGGCGAAAAATACCTATAGGCCGTATACACACTTAAAGACAGATACAAAAAAAAAAAACATTATTCAAATGGTTAGGTTGGCCTCTAAAATACATTTTCTCGAGAGCTAGAAAAGAAGTGATTCTGTCCCCGGTAACACAAGCAAAATGCGAGAAGACTCCCATCTCAGTTTATATCTCGCCTTTTAATTAGTTAATTTATATTTACTTTTCCCGGCAATTTAGAAATTACCTGTAAAACAACGAACTGGCCGGCTCCAAGCAACGGGCAAATATCTCAGAATTGTAGAGCTGCACACGTTGCATTTAAGGCTAGATGTTGTGTTGCGTGCAATTATGGCTATGGAATTGTTGGGCCCCCATGCTCTCAGTGTGGCGGGGATAGTAATTGGAACCCAACAACGAGAGCAAACTGTCGAGGTAAGTTGCGTTCCCATGTTATTTTATTTTTCTATATATTTTTTTAACAATATAGATATTTTATTGAAACACACGAAAAAGGCATTGCTTACAACACAATTGTGTCTCTACCTAAACTACTAAAAAAACAGTTACTTTCATGACAACACAATTACTTTCGTTAGTTACGGTACAGTTAAATTATTCACAGTACAATTACTAACTGTTTCTTACTTACATAACATTACTACAGTACTTACAGTACAGTAGGATTGCATAAAGCGCTTGCGTTAAAAAACGACGGTTAACACTACTCAACACTACAATACTCTTGTTCCTAAAACTACAAATTCAGGTTATAAGCCCTATTACTAAACATTACATAAGAGTCAAAAGAAAAATTGGAAGAGTTGGCAAAGACGCGTATCTTCCCTTGGTTAGGCCATAGAGAAACTAACATAATAACATGATTGTAGATTTTCTCATAAAAGTACAATCCAGGAAACGTCTTAGAGCTAAAGGGACGATACTTGGTTGAGACAGGGCGCCTATTGGGGACGGGACGCTTATAATATACTTTTTTGATTTAAAAATCGCAAAAGATATATTTAAATTTATATATTTTATATTTGGTTTGAAGAAGTTGTGCATCCCATTAAAATAACATGATAAAACAACCGAGATACTACGCGCTTTGTGATTGGCTGATGCCTGTCATCTATTAGAGTACAGACGTACAGATGACATCACTGCGTGTTGTGACTCGCGCGCGTAATCGTCAGAGTTCATAGTCCAAGTCAGTCTTCTCGGCAAAGTTTTAAAAACTTGTAGCGAAAACAACAAGAGAAAGTTCAGGTTAATTAAATCTACATAGAGGAACAATCTGCCAAATAGTCTACACCTTTTGAGACATTTAATTACGCTAAACAAGCTTGAAGTAGACAGTGACAGTGAAATTTGTGTTTGTCCGATGCTCGAGCAGTTTGAAGCCGCTAGAGAAAATCCATGAATGAATGGCAATTGAACGCCGTTAAACGCTTACCTAAGTTAAAGCTTACAGAGTGCAAAGGAAATAAACGTCAGTTTCTTTTTTTGACATTATGTTCTTCCTTTATATTGCGTATTTTTAAAAAAATCGGTTGAACAGTGCTTCGTGATTACTGAAAACTATTAAACTCGAAATGAAAACAACCAAGGCTGACCGGTAGCGGTGCTTTTAGTAGCGATACTGAAGTGTAAAGAGTCTTGTATAAAACAAATAGATTCCATCTTGCAGTGCATCTGTTCAGTTATAGATCACAGAAGACTAACATGTGATGTTAAACACATTCCATGAGTCTGAGGCAACAGAGTAAACAGAGTGTAATTCAGACGGTCATTCAGAAACGAGGCGGAGATGATTGACATCCATGGATACTTGTGCTCTGAAGGTCGCGTGTGTTTGATAATCGCTGTGATATATCCTCAATATTCAATGAATTATTTGAAAGACATGTGAACTGAATGAAATGATCCTCGCAGTATGTAAGCAAGGATCATTTCATTAATTTTATCATTAATCCGCAGTTCACATATGTCTGATATAGTTCATTACGTCCTTAGGATATATTAATAAAAAAAACAACAATAATTTTGTATAAAACAATAAATGCGACAACAGCTACATTGACCGTAGTTAGCAACTAAAGAAGTCTTACTTGTACCCTTTTCTATTCCTTGAGTCCTTTAAAATCAGGTCGTTCATACAACAACCATATGCAATTACATTTACACTCTGAAAAAATCAATAAAGCTAACAGCAAGGATTTTATTAGCAACAAGTAGATATATAGAGACTTTTATGAATGTATTCATTTTGAGTTAATCATTTAGATATCCCGTTCCAAACCTTCTTTATTTCAGAGAAAAAGTGTCCAAGCACCGGACAATGGGCAAAAGCACCGGAAAATGGACACATTTCTCCGGAAATTTGTAAAAGTAACCCGATTCACGGTCAAAAGTGTTCATACGAATGCAATCCAGGCTACAAACGTATTGGAGCTGACTCAAACGAGTGTGACAATGGACACTGGAAACAAGGATACTTTTATTGCCAAGGTAAGGTTTATAAATTATATCAAGAGAAAAATAGCTAGTATAACCACCTGCAAGATTCAATTTAGAGAGCTAAAGCACAGGCGTTTTTGAGCAACGGACGGCAGCCGGAAATGGAACCTTCTCGTCTTTAGCGCTTATTGTGAGCTTTTTGCTCCTAATTTCAAGTTGTAAGTGCTAAAAGCCGTCCGTTTCGCAAAAATGGCTGCGCTTAAGCTCTGTAATGTCTTGACTCAGTAACCTACTGTTTGACTACAGTTTATTCAGCTGGTTATCTATATGTAAGTGATTTACTCTTGAGATAACTGACTGATTGATTGAAAGATTGACGGCCTTGACTAGCTAGCTAAGTAACTATATATCACGTTCAAAAACTTATAAAATAAAATAAAATAAATAAATAAATGGGAATTTGCAGTGGCACTTCGACAGAGCTGCTCTTCGTCCAATGTTCCCGATCGAATTGGAATTTTATTATTTTATTATTTATTATATTAATAATTAATAAAGAAAATACAACAGAAATTAATGTTTAACAAGTGCCTTTATATCTGATAAAGACACGGCTAAACTTTACATCTAATTTTCTAGGCCAAAAAAAAAAACAAAACAAACAAATCTAAGTATTAGTGCAAGAATGAGTTCATCTACATCAGAAGATCTTGAAGCCGTCTTAAAACACTTGGCTGCGCCTCCTGTTTTAAACTTGAGAAAACACTGCTGCTCATTTATTAAACATTACGTAATAGGACCGCGTGGAGTCCAATTCGGTCTGTAATCATGCGAATGCTTACAAATCGGAAAACAGTGAAGCGGGAGTCTGATTTGTTAACTACGAGTATGATTACAGACTTAACCGTACCCAAATTCGCAAGTAGCCAATCAGAACTGCGATCTACTGTCTTGATATCCTAAGATATCAAGTCACTGACCTGACATACCACGATATCATCGCCACTTTTAAGTAAAGTAGTTTTACTATGCGCTAAATTAAAACGATGATTTGCCAATAAAACAAAACCTCGTTATTAAGTTTAGCATGGGTTTACCGGGTGAATGGAGTAAAAGCTTTCCCGCCAAAAATTGACTAAAACGCGCTCACCAATTGAAAAATCTTTGCCTACCAGTTCTTAAAGAGTCAGATTGAAACAATAGAGTTGGAGTTCCCAAATGTTTTGCTAAATTTGGATTTTGAAGATTTAGAGACTGAAACTCCAAATAAACGAGTCATACAAATGTCAGAAGAGGAACTTGATAAAAGTGTTGAAAGACCAAGAAAAAAAAAAATTAATAGAAGCACCTAGTTTAAGCGTCTGATAAAACCATAAAGTCCAATCCACTAACGAAGCGGTGGGCCTTATTGATTTATCAGGCGCTTAAAATAATTATTATTTTCTCAAAGTACTAGGTACATATTTGCAAGCGCCAATTTCTGTTTCATTTATCAATACATGCAAGTCAACTCAATTTGAACCATACACCTTGCAAAGCATAGCACCAACAAAGCGATTTTGCCGAGGTTTTTTTGGCTGAGTTTGGGTACGGTCAATACCGAATCGTACCTGTTTGGTACTCTTCTTCTGCATACTTGGATGGGTATTTTGGATCGACTGCGTCACGCCAAAATACGAATCATGGCTCGACCAATCCCGCTATGCAGCCGAAGCTTACAAAAAAGGTACGATTAGGTATAAGAATTAACGACACGAAGTCCTGCTAACAATTAATCATAATAACCATTACAATTCCGGAGCCGTATATTTGTTGTAAAGTTTTTTCAGCACTCGCGATCGATGCATGACGTGGTGTGACGTTGCAACATGATTTAGCTGAATAAATTAATAACTACGTGTTATTTTTTGTCTAAAGACAACGAAAAACCTTCATTTGGTGAAACCTGTCCTACCCCACGAAGTGTTTTTGCCGACGAAGGGAAAACTTCAGCCACAGTAAACTGGGGACCAGTGATAGCCACTGACAATGAGCAAGCTAGCGTTACCTGGTTTCCAAAAGAAGTGACGTCACCACATGTATTTTCTGAAGGAAGCCATACTGTGCTCTACACTGCTAAAGATCCAACAGGAAACACGGCAGAACCCTGCCTCTTCAGGGTCACAGTTCAAGGTACGAAGGATACGTGAAACTATCATAGAAGTAATCGTTTAAAAAGTGCGAGTTTCTCATCAGGGGCTCCAAACACCGAGAAAATATGAAAGGACGACGCCGAAGGCGGAGTGCTTTTATTGTTTCTAGTTGTTTGGAACCCCTGATGAAAAACGGAGCACGAGTTTTTTGAGCTGGCTTCTCAAATGCAACAATGGGAAATTATGCAGTGACATGTTTTGTCAAACGAAACAATAAGAAATTATGCAGTGTCAAATTGCCCTTTTCTGTGAAAACGCGATTGCATGTATGATTCATTAGCGTCCCAGCCATGAGAAAACGAAGGAACGGCGTGGTCTCGGAGCCGAAAATGGTTTACGAGGAAGATAATTAAGTCAAGAGAGTCGTATTCCCCGTTAACAAGGTATAAAAACAAATACACGTTATGTTTTTAAACAATGGCGAAGAACTTTGGTGGAGAAAAATTTGCATTAGGTTTCGAAGCGTTCAACTCTCTGAATTGTTTGCAAAGCAAGTTTGTCATTGAAGTAGAACAAAAAAAAAACGAAGAGTGATATCCACCAAAAACAATTTATGTAATAGTAATTTAGTATCCGACGCTATCTGTATTTAAGGAATTGTTGTTAGCACTATTTCCGATTTCATGAGTTGTATTGTTAAAAAATTTCAAGTTTACTACGGACTAATAAATATTAATTGATTAAAATTCAGTGAAGACTGATTACAGATAACTGATTACTTGTTTTCGTGTGAACGGTGAAGTGGAAGCTTTTGAAAAGGATGACATCACAGCATCTGCTCTCGCGCCTAATTGTCTTTTTAATAAATCAATATTCCCTTTCAACTAAAATGTTCGACCTTGTTATTTTAGAATACGACGTCATCAGTAAGGCCTGGTTTAAACGTCGCATTTTACATGCGCCGAATACAACAGTAATTCGAGTCGACTCGAATTAAAAATTCGGCATTTGGTTTAAAACGTCGCATTCAAGGCCGCGCTGGACCCTTGCTCATTAATAAATTCATTAGCAATTTATGACGGGGTGTCATGTTGTAAATGTTTAATTCTTCGAATTTTGAATACCGATTCCTTCAAAACTTATCAAGGATAATAGGGGTTGATGGAATTTTATCATGATTGTCGTTTTACTGAGAGATGACCGTTTACTTTGATACAAGCTCTTAAGTGTTAATCTGCAGATAATGCGATTTTGTGTCCAAGTTTCCAGCTAGAATAGCGCACCAAATTAAACGACTATATAACCTAGTGGTAAATCACAACCTCTTTTGTGTTCTGGTCAGAACGAAATTCTCGAATTCAATAATTACTAGGAGTTATTGGCTCCTTAGAGGGTAAAAATGTGAAATCTAAACTTTGAAACGTGCTATCTTCTTTTTGAAAAGGGATTTTAAAAATCCGTTTTGACCAGAACACAATAGAGTACACCAAGTTTATGTTCCCTGCAAATCAAGTCATGAAATTCTGTATCGGTGGAGAAAACTTGGACACAAAATTGCAGGTTTTGCCGCTTCCGAAGACCTACCGAGTCAGTGTTTACAACAACGTGCGCTTTAATCGAAGCTTCGAATCTAATTATGCTGAATTATGATTATTCCCTACGTTCCAGCGCACAGGACACAAAGCGGAGAACAATAACATGTAATTACTTATAATATATAGATTTAGGCAGGCCTAAAGTGGAGCTCTTATTTATTATTTGTTTGCTTGAGTTCGCACTGTTTCCCAATTAATAAGTAGCCACACTATTTCTAAGCGTATACGGTTGCCCATATAGGTACATGTCGCTGCACTTTATTGGGGTCCTCATGCACGTACGCACGTAGGCGCACACATCAAATTTTAGTGTAATGGGTAATTAGGGTAATTCAATGTAAAAAGGACCTTGATGAAGGCGAAGAAATTTTGTTTTTATTTACTTCTAAACAGTCAAGGCAAAAAGATCAACTCAAGACACTGAACAAAGTGAACTCGCGGCTAAACAAAATGAACTCACGCCAAAACAGAGAAAATCAAAGCGGCAAAACTAACTCAGCAAATTCATTGGGAGCCGATTTAAGTCATTTTTAAGCAGTTTTTTTTGTGTAAGAATTGTGACAGTGATTTAGGAAGTGGTGCTCGCTGTCTAATAAGCTTACAATGTAGTTTTGAAACATCTTGGTTTGGTTGCATGATTTCTGCGCTGCATGTTTTATCGTACACATTGCTAAATACCCTAGACAATTTTATGCAGAGAAGTGAATGAATTTCCTTCGTTTCTAACAGGCAAATGTGCGTTAGGAAAAGTCTGAACTCACTCACCCAAGCACAGGCAACTCGCAATATAAAAACCGGCGTAAATACTCGTTCACGAATCTAAAAATTTATCACGCGTACGAGATTTCAACACACTCATCAAAATGACAAAAATGCAAGCGAGTGAAATAGAGCAATTGGATGATTAATCGTTTAATCGTTGGTGTGAAGTATCGTTGCCGAAGGTTTACTCGTTTTTTGCTTTGATTTGTTTGCGCGATTTTTCTGTAAATGCAGCGCGCGAAATCATGATTTTGTAGTTTAATAATTGAATATTCTTTTCAAAATCCAACGATGAACCTCACAGTTAACTCCACTAACTAAAAAAAACACAATATTTGAAACGAAACATTTAATGGGGAAAAGTGTACAAAAGTGATTAAAGCTAAGAGGTTTGAAAGCAGCCGTTTTAACGAAATTTAAGCGGTTTAAGCTTATAATTGACGGGAAGATCTGAAAACCGACACAACATCGAATTCGTTCATAAATGAAATATAAACAGATTCT